>JAJIBD010009833.1:0-68070 GCA_021461705.1 Cryptotis parvus
AATGGATGAAAGAACAGGCCACAGGCTGGTAATCAATGGCAGTTTATTTAAATTAACCCAGATTATTTATAGAGGACTTGTCCAAAGGCTCGTGGGGAAGCAATTGCACATAGATATGGTTGAACATTAACATAAACAATGAAAATATGCAAAGCCCTCTTACAAGGAAAACTTTTCTAGAGATTCCTTCAAGGATGGAATTCCATCTAGGGACTATAGTACTCTAGATACCTTCTAGAATATCTGTCCAAAGACAATTCCATATAAGCTATATTGCTTTATCCTTTCCTTTACTCCATTCAAGCAATCATATTAAATTTACTTATTAATATGTCTAGTCATTTTGTATCAACACAGTAAGAGATACCTAGACTTTTACCTATAGCCTAGAGTAGGCTTACATGATCTCTCTGGAAACATAATAGGGGGTGATTATTCTTGGGGACATCTAGCTATATTTCCGAGACTACAGTTCTCAGGTCAGGTTAGCTTTTCCTAACTCCAATAGGGTCTTTATTCAGTTACTTATTTTGGGTCATGACGGGTGCTCTCAAATTATTTCTTATGGCATTTAGGCTGTCCCATGTAGCCAGGGGAGCTTAAGGCTTGCCCCAGTACATTCAAGGGGTGTTAAGAACTAAGGCCAATCTAAGGGCAACTGAGGCTTAAGTCAAGTAAATATGAATGGATGTCCAGGAGCAAATATTTCAGAGTCAGTTAACTCCCATATTCAAAAGCATAGGCATTAACTGTCTTCCTGAGTCTATACAAAATGGACACTGTTCAATATAAAAATATGCAAAGAGCATAAAGGAAAGAGAAAAGCTATATTTCACTTACATATGCAAAGTCCAGAGCCATCAGAAGGCGTGGCCTTATAAGTTACAGTGTCTGATTTGGAGATATTTGTAACTAACAGATAAGGGAATAAGAAAACAAAGGGGAGGTTAAAGGTAATCACAGAGGATGGGAGTACTCTGATGGAATTGGGTGTGTCTTGGGATCATGGAGGTGGGGTGTAATTCATTATCTAAGCTCTCTGCAGGAGGAGAAAGGATAACACAATATTAAATCTAAAAAAGCTTGGAACTATAATCCAATATCCCACAAATGCAAAATCTAGTGGTCTTGGAGAGAGTTAAGAACATCTTAAGGGGAAACAAATAGCCTTTAAAAAGTCTAAAAGTGTGTTTTACATGGATCAGGAAATCTTGTCAGTGGGTGGAATCTACTGCAAATGTGTGGGAGTCAGAGGTTAGGTAAGACAGAGAAAGAAGCAGTGTACTAATAATTATTGGAAATGATAATACCAGCCTAGAACTGAGCACTGAATGTAGGCAAAAAAGAACATACATGATAACCTCTAAATGTATGCATTTCAAGTCACAATGTGTAAAAAGAAGGGAGAGAGAGAGAGAGAGAGGAGTTAAGGTGCCTGTCATAGATGCAGACTGGGGAAGCAGGGAATCAGGAGACATTGGTGGTGGGAAATGAGCACTGGTGGAGGGATGGGTGTTGGAACATTATGACTGCTGAACCCAAACATGAACATCTTTGTAATTGTATATCCCACCATGGTATAATAAATTTTTTAAAAATATACTAAAAAAAATCACAAGATTGACTGACCTTACCAATATAAAGACATTGAATGATTGCAATTTAAAAGTCAGAGGTCAAATGAATGATATAGGGGTTAAAGTGCTTGGCTTGCAGGTGGTTGAACCTGGTCCAAGCACCAGCACTATGTATGGTTCCCTGAGCATTAAAAGGCTCCCTGTCAACTATTAAAATATATATTTATATGTGTGTGTGTGTTTTATCCTAAGAAGGGAATATTGGCTTTACATTAGAAACTATTATTTTGGGACTGGAGTGATAGCCCAGCAGGTAGGGCGTTTGCCTTGCATGCGGGCCGGCCTGTGCCGGCCTGGGTTCGATCCCCGGCATCCCACGTGGTCCCCGAGACACCACCAGGAGTAATTCCTGAGTGAAGAGCCGGGAGAAACCCCTGAGCATCGCCGGATGTGACCCAAAAAAGAAAAAAAAAATAGAAACTATTATTTTATAGACACTGCTTAAGTGCCTGCATTATTAAAGGATTACAATAAAAATCTCTATGAATATTAAAAGTTTAATTTTTTGCTAGTTATTGGAAAAACTTGACAGCAAAGTCTAAGTATACTACCATTTACATAATGAAATTTGAGGCAAACTCTTAGGTCTCTACCTAAAGCATGCAGTTAATTAAAACTGGCTGTTTAATTAACATTGCTTGATAAAAATATAGAATTCCCTGAAGCATTATGTCTATTATTTTATTTTTCTTGATGGAAAATAAGCTTATTTCCTCTTTAATCTTCACAAATAGAGATGTCTTACAGAAAGAATCAGATATGCACCTCCTGAGACAGGGCTTGAACTGAATATATCTAGAGCATTCACTTGGCAAGTCAGTGTTTCATGCCACAGTTTTGAAGTCTGTCATATGCTGAAGAAGGATGGTGAAGGGTATCTAGTAATTTATTTCCACCATATATATGGTATTGTTTCCTCCAGCCCTTTTCCCATCTCTACCTCTCCCCTTATTAAAAAGGGAAATTCATTAGCAGAGGAGTATCTTAAGCTATTTTTAGAAAGCCCTTTCTGTTCATGCTTATTGACTTAACTTTTAAGAAACTAAATGTTCTGAAAACTTATTTGCTGCTGTTGTGGTTTATGTACTGAGCAATTAAATGAGTAGAGTTGCATTTTCTAAAATGAGTAAATATGGAAATAAATCTACTTAGTGAGAAACAGAGTTTGATTATAGACATTTCCTTTGTGATAAGTGCTTTATGGGAACAGTATAAGACCAATAGATATTACATAATAAGTACACTAACCTCTGTATATATAAAAATGAATTTAGTATAACAAAATTCTCTTCTACATGTTCCCAACTTCAGTAAAACTCACCAACATAAATCCACAGATAGAACTATAAATTACAAATCTTATCCAGAGACTCTCAGACATGGGGCAGAGCGGTTCCTTGCCTCTCCCCTGTGCCCAGCCGTTCATGAGGCAGTCGGGAGGCATGTGGTGGGTTCCAGCCTTGGCCCACCACCCCGGCAGAACCCCTCACAACAAGCCAGACGACCCCCACCCACTCCATGGGCGCCGCCATTTTCCACATTGGACTTCCCCTCTCATCAGAACTCCACCCAGCCGACCAGCCCATCACAGCCCGGATCATCGACACCCACCCTGGAGCAGTTTTCTTCCTCAATCCGGCCCAGGTATGCTGGTCCAGAGACTCTCAGACATGGGGCAGAGCGGTCCCTTGCTCTCCCCTGTGCCCAGCCGTTCATGAGGCAGTCGGGAGGCATGGTGGGTTCCAGCCTTGGCCCACCACCCCCGGCAGAACCCTCACAACAAGCCAGACGACACCCACCCACTCCATGGGCGCCGCCATTTTCCACATTGGACTTCCCCTCTCATCAGAACTCCCACCCAGCCGACCAGCCCATCACAGCCCGGGTTTTGCGGCGGCCGCTTGCGCGCGCGGTTCATCAATAAAGGCTTTATTTGGAGGTGTTTATAGAGTATGCCTCCCGCACGGCAAGCCTAGCAAGCTGCTCGGTGTTGTATTTGATATGCCAAATGCCAGTAACAATTATATTAGATCATTCTCATGACCTAATATAATGGTTTGAGGCTCTTTTATGTCCCTGTACCAAGCCGATGCCCTTGGCTCTACAGCATGTGACAGGACATATTGAGATATTACTGGTGCCCGCTCTAGCAAATAGATGATTAACGGGAAGATCGTGATCGTGATCGTGATCTGTAAAAGCAAGTTTGCAAATGATGGAAACTTTATGCTATAAAATAGTAATAGTCTCTCTCTGTTCATTAGTGAGTGCTGGGTGAATGATTTTTTGCAGTATTTTAAGGCAAGTAAAGAGAGTACTTGGTGTGAAAAGTCTTTGTGCTGCCTCCCTGCTACCCAAAATTTTCCTGAGGAAAAATATCATCCATAAGGTGAGAACTTGTCCTCTTTCCTCCTTTACTACCTCAAATATATATATATATATATATATATCCAAAGATGTATATATATATATATATAAATATACCAATAGATATACCAATACATATAGATATACCAAGATACACATATATATATAAAAGATATATCTATATCTATATATCTTGGCATATCTTTTTTTTTTTTTGCTTTTTTGGGTCACACCAGCAATGCTCAGGGGTTGCTCCTGGCTCTGCACTCAGGAATTACTCCTGGCTGTGCTTGGGGACCATATGGGATACCGGGATCGAACCTGGGCCAGCACAAACCAGCCGCGTGCAAGGCAAATGCCCTACCCGCTGGACTATCGCTCCGGCCCCAATCTTGGTATATCTTTAAGCAAATATTCACACCACCATAGTATGTTAGTATTAGATGTTTTGAATTATTCCCACATTCATATTGAGAGTGGCAGACAAGTATAGGTAAAAAGCTAAATATCTAGGGTTTTTACCATTCTTTTTCAAATACATAAACACTTAAGAATTGATTTCTTCATTGGAAGAGAAATGCAAATCATAAAAAACTTTGTAGTTGTATATCTCACAGTGGTATAATAAAATTAAAAAATTTATAAAAAAAGAAAAAAATGTAAGATTAATTGGTAACAGCTTAGAAGAGTTTTAAGATTCTCTCTGGTTCCCAGAAGTGTTGTTTCTGGGTCATATGGAAACACAAGTTCTAACCTTTTGAGGAATGACCACATTGTTCTCCAAAATGACTGGACCAGTCAGTGTTGCCACCAACAATGAAGGAGAGTCTCTTTCTCCCTGCATCCACGCCAACACCGGGTGCAAAAATACACAGCAGAAACACCATCCGCACTCTTATGTTTACTGCAGCACTGTCGGGGAATGCCGCTGGGGTCCCGACAGTGTCAGGATAGAGGTTCTCTTCTACCTTCGGAGGACGCCGGGAGAACAGATAAAAACTCACGAGTCCAGTGCAGTTCCAAAAATGGCTTTTAATAGTACAAAAGCTCTTCCACAGCAATCCAATATAATGAACAAACTTTAGCTCTGGTCCGAACTTAGACCATACAAAAGAACCTAAGTCTCCCACCAAAGAGAGAGGGATCTCACCCGAGCTGAGTCCTACCCAAAGAAGGAGCAAAAGGCCAAAGAGCAAAAAAGCCAAAAGCAAAAGGCCGAGGAGCCAAAAAGCTGAAAGTTGAGGAGCCAAAAGCCGAAAGCTAAAAGGCCCAAAAGGTAAAAAGTGAAGGGGCCTCAAGTCAGCCCCTTATATACACCAAAAGTAATCCAATCGGGAGGGTCATATCAACAAAGAACTCTAAACAGAGTGTAGTGCCACACCCTATTGCAGGTATAAACAAAAGTTATTCCAAGGTCTAATCCTTTTTTACCAAGATTATCTCTTATGTAAAACACTGGAGAGAGAGGGCTGATATAAAGTAATACATCTTAACTTCATGAGCTTCATGTAATCTAGATGGTACCCACAAGGTCCTTCTTATTATTATCTGCACCAGGGTGATTCTGAGTATCTTGCTCTCGTGTACTGAAAGGGTCACACTCGCCTGCTTAGAGCAAACTAGTATGATCCTTCCTATAGTCTTCCCATAGTCTCAGCGTAGCCAGGGTGGTAGTCTCCTGGTAAATTCTAACTGTCCCACGCTGGGTGCAGTGGGTATAAAAGAGGAGCTGTGCCCAATCTAGAAAACATAGAAGTCTTAGTAGATGTATAAGTCAGAAGTTATTCAATCAAGGTGACTTCTGTAACTGCCACACCCTGTAGCAGTGTTTACATAGAAGAGAGGTCTCATTAGAATGAACCCTTGACTTAAATAAGATTAAGCTGGGAGTGAGCAAAACAATAAAACTCCCAGAATAGCTAAACCTGTCCTCCAACACAGCACTATTCACAATAGCCAGACTCTGGAAACAACCTGAGTGCCTAAAAAGATGACTGCAGAAAGAAACTATGCACATCTACACAGTGGAATATTATGCAGCTGTTAGGAAAAATAAAGTCTTGAAATTTGCTTATAAATGGGTGAACATGGCTAATATCATGCTGAGTGAAATGGGTCAGAAAGAGAGGGACATAGAATGATTGCACTCATTTGTGGGATGTAAAAATATATATGAGATTAATACCCAAGGATATTATAAATAAGGACCAGGAGGACTGATCCATGGTTGAAAGCCTGCTTCAAGTGCTTGGGAAAATCTAGGTGGAAAAAAAAGAAAATCCAGGTGGGATAGAGAAGGGACCACTAGGATAAAGATCTCTCTGGATAAGAACTCTGTTCTGACAATGTGTAAGAGAAGGAAAAGAGAGAGAGGGAGAGAAAAGAGATAAAGAACCTGCCATTTAGGCAGGCTATGAGTGAGGGGAGGGAATTGGGGACATTGATGGTGGGAAATGGGCACTGGTGGAGGGTGGGGTGCTGGAACACTATGTGACCAAAACATCTAAACATGAACAACGTTGTAATTGTATATCTCACAGTGGTATAATAAAATATTATATATATATATATATATATATATATATATATAAACAGCTTACCATGGCAGTGAGGTGAGGGATATAGGAGATATTTGGGTGGAGAAGAGAAGACTCAAAAACAATGATGAAGGGAAATGTACACTCCATGAGGGTGGGAAGTGGGTATTGTTGAAATGTTGTATACATGAGACTCTATCATTTACAGTATCGTAAAACTGAAAATCATGTCAACTAAAATAAAATAATAACATGTTGATTTACAATTGGTAAAAGGTAGAAAGGGAGTCAAAGGGAGAGAATCTTTTCAGTCCTGATGGAACAAAACACATGTTTAAAAGGGGACTTTAGGTTTTGTCCAACTCTCTCTCCCCCTCCCATGCCTATTCCATTAAATTTCTTCCCCACTGTTCTTCCTGAAGTATCAAGAACATAATGAAGCTCTGTGTTATCAATAAAGTCAAGGGTGGTGACTGAAAAAAAAAAGGAACTCTGTGCTGAAAGCAGGTAAAGGAACGAACATGATAACCTCTCAGATTCTGTGTTGCAAATCATGATGACCACAAGATGTATGTGTGTATATGTGTGTGTGTGAGAGAGAGAGAGAGAGAGAGAGAGAGAGAGAGAGAGAGAGAGAAGGGAAAGTGCTTGCCTTAGAGACAGGCTGGGTGGTAGTGGGGTGGTGGGAGGGAAACTGGGAACATTGGTGAAAAATGTACACTTGTGAAGGAAGGGATGAGTGTTGGAACATTGTGTATGACTGATACCAGGTCATGAACGGCATTGTAACAGTGTATCTCACGATGATTCAATGAAAAAAATAAAAGATTCCTTATAGTTGAATTTCAAAATCCAGTATTTTCTAAAAACATTTGTTACTACTTCTAATGATAATAAAATCATATGTATGGTATGAACTTCTGAATCTTCCATAAAAGTTGATTTCCCAGTCTGGAGCAATACTACAGCAGGGTTGCCTTACATGTGGCTGACCTGGGTTTGATCCCTGGCATCCCATATGGTCCCCTGAGCACCGCCAGGAATGATTCCTGAGTCCCGGGCCAGGAGTAACTCCAGAACCAGAAGTAACCTGGTGTGACTCAAAAAGCAAAAAAAAAAAATTTTTTGTTAATTTTCCCCCCAGGCCTTCTTGAGTTGTGGTGGGCGACCTCCCCCCACCCTTACTTCCAAGACAAGGCAGCCACACTCACCAACCACCTCTGCCGCCATGTCAGTTCATCTGTTGGTCTTGCTCCAGAGACTCATAAATAAATCTTCAAAGAGATAAACTAGTCACAAAAAATTCTAGCCACCTATTACTAGCTGAGACCTCCTGGGAGATCTCAGAGTGGGGGAAGAGCAGCGCCCACCCAAACAAAAGCCCCCTGTAGTTTCTCCCTAGCCCCAAAACCCATAATGCCTCAGGCTAGACCACACTAACTCAGGACTGAGCCCCACAGAGAACCGAATCTGCCCCAAACTCCAGGTACGTGGGTCTTTGTGGCTGAAAACGCCAGCCTTCCTCTGAGTTGGGGTGGGTGACTTCCACCCACAACTCCCCAGCAGCCATGCCCAGTTAAACATTCTGGATTTGGGGGCCAGAGCCATAGTACAGTGGGTAGGGCGTTTGCCTTGCACGCGGCCGACCTGTGTTTGATCTTGGCGTCCTACATGGTACCCTGAGCAACGCCAGGAGAAGTTCCTGAGCAAAGTACCAGGTGTAACCCCTGAACATTGTAGGGTGTGACCCCCCCCAAAAAAAGAAAAACATTCTGGATTTTCTGGAGCATGCAGCCATGAATATGGCCCCTTGATAAGTCCTAATTCTACAGCACTGACATCCACTAGCAGCACACCATATTTAATGGGATGTAATGCAGCAGTTGGTAAAGTTGACTAACAAAAAACATGGACAGCTTAATAAAACCTTAGACAAGGACTTAGTGCCCCCCATAGTGAGATACAACAATGTTCACAATGTTTTTTTTTTTTGGGCACAACCGGCCAGGGTACTCCTGCTCTGTGCCAGGAATTCCCGGCCGGGGACCAAGGGATGCCGGGATGAACCCGGGCTGGCAAGGCTGGCCACGGCAGCAACGCACCCTACCCGCTGGGCCATCGCCCCGCCCCAATGGTTTTTTTTTTTTGTTGTTGTTTTTTGTTTTTTAAGAAAATAAATTTTTTGGGGGCAGAAGCGATAGTCCAGCGGGTAGGGCGTTTGCCTTGCACGTGACCGGCCCTTGCAGGGCCGGGTTCGATCCCCGGCATCCCATAGGGTCCCCTGAGCACCGCCAGGAGTAATTCCTGTGTGCAGAGCCAGGAGAACCCCCTGAGCATTGCCAGGTGTGACCCAAAAAAGAAAAAAAAGAAAATGAATTTTTTGATCATTCCATTAGTCATTTAATGGTAATCAGCAATGTAAAATTAATTATTGTGGCCCTGCTGTGGAGGAGGGCTTGAGAAATGGTTGGGGAAATGGTGGTGAGCGTATGTGACAGTGGTGCTGGAACTGGAATATTGAACAAATGGTCATGAACAACTTCGTAAATGGTATTTAAATAAAGTGGTGTAAAATTTGACTTCCTCCTTTGGCCGGAGAACTGAAATGTCCTAATGGTCCTAATTTTGGATTCTGTTTGTGATTCCAGCACCAAAATACCTCTGTATTGAGAGCAGTCCACTTCCCATTAGCTAATATGAGCTATGGTACCCATGGAACACAGTCAGATGGGATTCTCGGAATAGCCTGCCCACCTGCTCTGGCTCTGATCCTGGAAAAATATTTAGACAGATGTCTGCTGTTTGCTCCCGCCTAGATTTCCAACAGAATGCTTCTTGAGGAAGGGACATTTCCCAATGAGATGTTTGACATGTACTAGCTTTATTAGGGACTATCTTTATTAGAGATCAGTAAGAGATATGTAGTTATTTGAAAAGATTATTCATGATTTGAGCCCTATATATCTCACCGTACCTACCTTTTTCTACATATACCAATAGACACCCATTTTGTGTAGTTTACATATGTGTCTATATACATAAATATACTCTTCCTGTTGTAGCTAATGATCTATCTTCTTGTGTTACCATATTCTATACAGGATTATTGATCATCTCAAAGACCTACAGAATTCAGCAAATAATGGAAATGAGCAAAGACAAGTAAAAATATGTATGTGGACATTTATGGATGATTTTTGAAAGGGATAGCCACAATTACATTGCATCTGATTTTGCTATGAAATGCAGTCCTAATATTTCTGGAGAATTTCTGGAGTCCTAATACATATTGACTGACTTTCAAGATTAGTCACTCAAGATATATGGAAAATCCATATTTCATATGAAATATCAATGAAAAATGTTGGCTCATAGGCCTTTTAATTTCAGTAAATGCAGAGGACATAAATTGTTGCAGTCCGTGTGTGAGAACACAACTGAATGTGTAACCTCCCAGCAAAATGTGTCAGCATCACAACTAAACATGGATCTAATGTCCTATAATCACAATAGCAACCTCAACAGAGGGAAGAGGAGGAAAAAGAAAGAAATTTGATTGACATGGAATTTCCCACTGAAAGGAGCATGTGTGAGTCATAGTGGCATCTCTATCATGGGCTGATGTCAGAGACCGAGTGAAATAAACTAATCATGGGCTGAGCTTATGCTCAGTTTCTCATTTTCATGAAATGAGTAGCTAGGCAAAAGCCTTTGGGAAAATGACCGAAGAGCTCTCTTGAATTTCTCAATCTCTACCCTGGCTTTTATCTCCCTTACTTATTCTCATCCCTCTACTACAACCCTCCATGGCTTGCTGGACACCTTTAGATATTAGCATCCTTCCTCAGTGCCAAGCACCTCTTTCAGGTTCTGTGGCCACCCACTCCCTTGTATAAAGTGTTACCTTTTTTTGTTCTTTAACCATTCTGCAGTTTCCTCTCTTAGATCTTCCTCTTTTCTTGCTTCACCATTCTTTCACCCACCTTGTTCACTTCCCTCCCTTGTTTCTCCCTTGTCTCTGTTACTTCTCATTCTCTTTCCCTTTTTTCTAGTTCTAGAGCTCTGGTCCAGGCTTAACCTGCCCAGTCATACCAGGTGAGAGATGGCACTTTTCCCTCCAAGAGGGAAGTCTGGGATTTCCTGTGCTGGATCCTGCAGGATCTTCACATAATGGTCATTGTGGATGGTGACATCCATCATCAGAGGCTATCAGTTACTTATACAACCCTTTTATTTTAGATCCTGGTTATCACACTATAATATCCTACTATTGGAACTTTCCCTTCATTCTCATTTCTCAATACACTTCATTCTCAACACTCTTAAGTTCCTTGTTCTAGAAAGTCTTATCCTTCCCCCTACAAAGAACTCCATACTGTAATTGTTTTGCCCACAAAAACTGTGATTGGGGACTGCAGCATAAGCAGAAAAACCAGTGTCTCTATCTGAAGGTATAGAAAAGTGAGATGTAGGATAAAAGTAAGTGGCAGAATAGCGGTTTCAGATCTTGCAATAGAACAGATTTCCAGAACTTTGGGTCTGATTCATCCCAGACTCCATTTTATTCCCCCACATCTTTAGATTCAAGAACCTTGCCAGGAATTTTCTTCCCTTAAGGAATTCCTCCTTCAAGAAGTTGGAGGGAACCCTCCATTGTGATCTCATTAAGGTTTTGAACAATTGAGCTTCTCTTGGAGTCTGCTGCTTATAACACAGCATGATCTTGCAAAAAAAATCTAAAAAGAAAGGATCAAGTACCTTCCCAGATGGTAGTAACAGATGAATACATGATAAATATTTCTGTAAAAGCACTCTCAATAACTGTGATTCATTGTACATCAAGTATTACTTAAAAATTTTATGCAATGAAAGTGGAGAACTTGGTAAAATGGAAAACTTTGAACTCCAGGGGTTGAATCTAGAGGAAACAGAACACCCGAACGAATCTATTATTATCAAGGAAATTGAAATGGTAATCAAAAATCTCTCCAAAAAGTCCCATAGGTCCATATGGGATTACTAGTGAGTCTTTCAACCCTTTAAATACCTGCTTCTAATCCCTCTCAGGCTCTTTCAGAAAGGTGAGAGCAGGAGTCTTAAATAGTTTTTATGAGGCAAACATTACTCTGATCCCCAAATCAGGCAGAGAATATTACAAAAATGGAAAATTACAGACCTTTATCCCTGGTGAGCATAGATGCAAAGATCCTCAACAAAACATTAGGAAACCAAATCCAACAATATATCAAAAAGACCATGAGCAAGTAGGATTCATCCTGGGATGCCAAGATTGCTTAATATAAGCAAGTCAATCAATTTAATGCACCATATTAATACAAGTGAAAGTAAAAATCATATAATCACTATCAACAGAGACAGAGAAGAAATTTGACAAAATCCAACACTTATTCCTAATTAAAAAAAAGTTCAATAAATGGTGGTTTAATGAGCTTTTCTCAAACATAGTTAAAGGCATTTATCATAATTACAAACATCATACCCAATGGTGAAATACTGAAAAATTCCCTCTAAGGTCAGGCAAAAGGTAAGGTTTCCCACTATTATTAAATATAGTATTAGAATTACTTGACATATCAATTAGACAATAAATATATATTAAAGGCATCCAAGTAAAAAAGAAGTAAAAATATCACTATTTGTAGACAACTTAATGCTATAACATAGAAAGTCCTAAGGACTCCAAAAAGCTTCTAAAAAAATAAAATCGTACAGTTGCAGGCTGTGCAGAAATCAATGCTTTTTCTACATGCAAATAGGGAAATAGAAGAGAGAGAAATTAAAAAATATATCCCATTCACAATTGTGCTTAAAAATTCAAGTACCTGGAATCAGCTTAACTAGAGTGATGAAGGAATTATAAAAAAATAACTATAAATTTTCAGTAAAATACAAGAGTATATGAAGAAGTGGACACATCTCCTGCTTATGAGATGGATTAATATTGTCATAAATACAATCTTACCCAAATCATTATAAAAATTCAATCTAGTTCCTATAAAAATACCCATGACACTTTTAGAAGATAAAATACTGCTGAAATTTGTATAAACAAATGACTTTCCACTACCACAAATAGCCAAGACTACCGTAGAGAAAAAGATGAGAAGCTTCTCTTTTCCCAACTTTAAGTTATACTATGAAGCAATAGTAATCAAAACAGTATGTATCAGAATAAGGACAGACTTTCAGACAATGGAATGGAATTGAGACTCTAGATACAGATCCTTAGGTGTTGGAGGACAGGTTTAGCTATTCTGGGAGTTTTTTGTTGTTGTTTTGCCCACTCCCAGCTTAATCTACTTAAGTCAAGTTTCATTCTAATGAGATTTCTCTTCTATGTAAACACTACTAGAGGGTGTGGCAGTTACAGAAGTCACTTTGATTGAATAACTTCTGATTTATACATCTACTAAGACTTCTATGTTTTCTAGATTGGGCACAGCTCCTCTTTATACCCACTGCACCCAGCGTGGGCACAGTTAGAATTTACCAGGAGACTACCACCCTGGCTACGCTGAGACTATAGGAAGACTATAGGAAGGATCATACTAGTTTGCTCTAAGCAGGCGAGTGTGACCCTTTCAGTACACAAGAACAAGATACTCAGAATCACCCTGGTGCAGATAATAATAAGAAGGACCTTGTGGGTACCATCTAGATTACATGAAGCTCATGAAGTTAAGATGTATTACTTTATATCAGCCCTCTCTCTCTCCAGTGTTTTACATAAGAGATAATCTCCTTAGTCCTTGGCATAACCTTTGTTTATACCTGCAATAGGGTGTGGCACTACACTCTGTTTAGAGTTCTTTGTTGACATGCCCCTCCCGATTGGATTACTTTGGTGTATATAAGGGGGCTGACTTGAGGCCGCCCTTCACCTTTTGCCTTTTGGTTCCTCAGCCTTCAGCTTTTGGCTCCTGCGGCTTTTGGCTTTTGGCTTTTGCTTTTGCTCTTTGGCCTTTTGCTCCTTCCGGGTAGGACTCAGCTCAGGTGAGATCCTCTCTCTCTCTTTGGTGGGAGACTTAGGCTCTTTTGTATGGTCTAAGTTTAGACCAGAGCTAGAGTTTGTTCATTATATTGGCGTGCTGTGGAAGAGCTTTTGTACTATTAAAAGCCATTTTTTGGAACTGCACCGAACTCGTGAGTTTTCATCTGTTCTCCGGGCGTCCTCGGAGGTAGAAGACAACCTCTGTCCTGACACTGTTGGGGACCCCAGCGGCTGTTCCCCGACACTTAGGTATATGGGCAGTTAATATTCAAAAAAAAGAGCAAAATGTATGAAGTGGAGCAAGGAAAGCCATTTAAATAGGCTATATATGCCCGCCAGCAGGCCAGGCCAAGCGGCCCGCGCCCGACAAAAAGCTAGACTTAGAGATGCCTACAAGAGTATGCTACCGCACGGCAGAGCCCGGCAAGCTACCCGTGGTATGAATATAGCCAAAACCAGTAACAATAAGACCCTCATTCCGAAGGTTGAGGCCTATGTCCCGGGCAAGCAGAGGCCGGGCTCTACAGCATGAGACAGGACATATGCAGAGTACTGGGGCCCGCCGAGCAAACGATGAAAACGGGAGACAGGTAAGGATATAAAACACTGGAAGGATTTACAAGGAAAAAGAAAAAACAACCAATTCAAAAAAAAATTGGAGGAAGAGATGAACAGAAACTTTTTTAAAGAAGATATACAGATGGCAAAGCAGCATATGAAAAAGTGCCCTGTATCACTTCTCATCAGGTAAATGTAAATTAAAACAACAATGAGAGATCATGAGTCTGACATATCATAAAGAATTAAAAAAAACAGTGCTAGCATGAACATCAGGGATGAAAATAAGGGATTCTCATTCACTGCTGGTGGTCTAGTGTCCTCTGAAAACAATATGGGCACTTCTCAAAAAACTAGAAATTGAGCTTCAATCAGTTATCACCTGTATCACTTGTCTTTCTGCTGTTCATCAATTTGCTCAAGCAGGCACCAGTAACATTTCCATATGTCCTGTCACATGCTAGTGTAGTTCAAGGGCATCTGCTCACCCAGGAACACCGAAGAGCCTCAAACCAATCGTTCAGGTCATGGGAATGAGGTTTATAATTGTTACTGGTTTTTTGGCATATCAAATGTGACACCGGTAGCTTGCCAGACTCTGCCGTTCAAGTGGGATACTATTTACTGATGAACTGCATGGCTGCTTTGTGGCCACACTGAACCGGGAGAGATTGGCTACTCTCTTGGGTGGAGCTCTGATGAGCTGTGGAGTCCAGATATTGAAAATGGCTTACAGATTCAATGCAGTCCCTATAAGGATACCCATAACATTCTTCAAAGAAATGGACCAAACACTCCTGAAATTTGTATGGAACAATAAACCCCCACGAATAGCTAAAGCAATCCTCAGGAAAAAGAAGATGTGAGGCATCACCTTTCCCAACTTCAAACTGTACTACAAGGCAGTGGTAATTAAAACAGCCTGGTATTGGAATAGGGACAGACCTGTGGACTTATGGAATAGAATTGAGTGTCCTGACACCCGACCTCGGGCACATGATCATTTGATCATTGATGGAGGTGCAGGGAGTCCGAAGTGGAGTAAGGGAAAGCCTCTTCAACAGGTGGTGTTGGGAAGACTGGGCAGCGAACATGTAAAGGAATGAATTTGTACCTGTGTCTAACACAGTGCACAATAATCAGAACAAAATGGATCGGAGATCTCAATATCAGACTTGAATCCATAAAGTACACTGAAGAAAATGTGGAGAAACCCTCTGCGACATTGAAGCTAGGGGCATCTTCAAAGGTGAAGGATCACTGGCAAAGCAGCTAGAAGAAAAGATAAACATATGGGACTACATGAAACTAAAAGGCTTCTGTACCTCAAAAGAAACAGTGACTAAGATACAAAGACAGTCCACAGAATGGGAAGGAATATTCACCAATACCCATCTAATAAGGGGTTAATATCCAGGATATATCAGGCACTGTTAGAACTTTACAAGAAGAAAACAAACAACCTCATGAAAAAATGGGGGAGACGTGAACAGAAACTTCAACAAGAAGAAATTCGAATGGCCAAAAAACATATGAAAAAATGCTTATCACCACTAATCATCAGAGAGATGCAAATCAAAACAACAATGAGATATCATTTTACACCACAGAGACTGGCACATATCCAAAAGAGCAAGAACAACAAGTGCTGGTGTGGATGCGGAGAAAAGGGGAACACTCATCCATTGTTGGTGGGAATGCCGGCTGGTACAGCCTTTCTGGAAAACAATATGGACATTCCTCCAAAGACTAGAAATTGAACTCCCATTTGACCCAGCCATACCACTCCTGAGAATATACTCTGGGAAGCCAAAAATATGCAGGGGAAACACCATCCCAACTTTTATGTTCATAGCAGCATTATTCACAATAGCCAGAATCTGGAAACAACCAGAGTGCCCAAGAATTGATGACTGGATAAGGAAAGCTTTGGTACATCTACACAATGGAATACTATGCAGCTGTTAGGAAAAATGAAGTTATGAAATTTGCCTATAAATGGATGGACATGGAGAGGATTATGTTGAGTGAAATTAGCCAGAAGGAGAGAGACAGATACAGAATGACTGCATTTATTTGCAAAAACTAGTAATAATTATGGACCTCAGTTCCATGACCTGAAAAATGGTTTCAGGCTCCTCCTGTCCCTGGAGCAAATAGATGCCCTTGGGTTACACTTGATTGTGACAGGACTGGTTTTAGTGCCCACTTCGAGCAAATCGATGAACAATGGGAAGACAGTGATAGAGAAATATATGTGTACATATTATGATACCAATATCCAAGGTCAACTGAAACATGTATCAGGAGGTCTTGTCAAAAGTGGAAGTTATCACAAACGTGTGGGAGTCAGAGTCTAGGTAGGACAGAAATGGAACAGTGTGCTAACAATTGTCGAGGGTACTAATACCAACCTAGAACTGAGCATTAAATACAGGCAAGAAGATACACATGACAACCCTTTAATGTATGTTCTGTAATCCATAGTCTGGAAGGGAAGGAAAAGAGAAAGAGATAGGGAGAAAAGGAAAGAAATAAAGTACCTGCCATGGAGGTGGGCTGGGGGAGGGGTGAGGGGAACCAGGGACATTGGTGGTGGGAGATGGGCACTGGTGGGGGGGATGGGTGCTGGAACACTGTATGACCAAAACCCAAATATGAACTTTGCAATTGTATATCTTTCTAATTGTATATCTCACGGTGGTATAATAAAATACTTAAAAAAAAAAATGGCTGCCTTCATGGTGCAGGGGTTCCTCTGGCTTCTTGCGAGGCTCTATTGGGATGGCAGGACAGGGCTAGAACCTGCATTCCCTCCTGGACACCTCATGATCAGCCGAGCACAGGGAAAGCTGGTTGCAGCTTTGCCCCATGTATCTGTTTCTCTGGTTCAAGTTTCAATATGCTACAACAATTCCACTTCTTGACATCTACACCAAGGACTCAAAAAACACTGTTTAGAAAAAATATTTGCACTACTATATTCACTGTAGCACTATTTACAATAGCCCAAATCTGAAAACAACCTAAGTGTCCAAGAGCAAATGACTACATAAAGAAACTTTATTTTTTTAAAGTATTTTATTATACCACTGTGCGATATACAATTACAAAGATATACAATTAAAAAGTTCATATTTGGGTTTTGGTCATACAGTGTTCCAGCACCCATCCCTCCACCAGTGCCCATCTCCCAACACCAACGTCGCCGGTTCCCTCCTCCCTCCCCCCCCCCTGCCTCCATGGCAGGTTCTTTTATTTCTTACCCTTTCTATCTCTTTCTCTTTTCCTTCCTTTCCAGACTATGGGTTACAGAACATACATTAAAGGGTTGTCATGTGTATCTACATAAAGAAACTTTAATACATATACACAATGGAATGCTACTGGGCTATAAGAAAAAAAATGATATTCTGCAATTTGCTGTCATGTGGATGGATATGGAGAATATTGCACCGAATGTAGTTCATCAGAAGGAGAGAAACAGAGAAAAATCTCTCTTATCATGGGACATTAAGAAACACAGTAAGGGGATATGGAATACTATACACCTGTTAGGAAAAATCAAGTTAAGAAATTTGCCTATAAATGGATGGACATGGAGAGGATCATGTTGAGTAAAATTAGCCAGAAGGAAAAAGACAGATATAGAATGACTGCATTTATTAGTATGATATATATTCATATTCATATTTATATAGTATGATACCAAATATCCAAGGTCAGGCAAAACATGGATCTTAAGGTCTTGTCAAAGGTGGAATCTAGGAATCTACCACAAACATGTGGGAGTCAGAGGTTAGGTAAGACAGAAGGGAACAGTGTGCTAATAATTATTGAAAGTGGTAATACCAGCCTAGAATTGAGCATTGAATATAGGCAAAAAGATACACATAATAACCTCTAAATGTATGTATTGTATCCACAATGTGTAAGAGAAGGCAGAGAGAGAGAGAAAGAGAGAGATAGAGAGATGGAGAGAGAGAGAGAGAGAAGAGATAAAGAACTGAATTGGGTACATTGTTGGTTGGAAATGGGCACTGGTGAAGGGATGAGTGCTGGAACACTATATTACCAAAACCCAAACATGAACATCTTGGTAATTGTATATCTTATGGTGGTATCACTGTATCACTGTCTTCCCGTTCATCATCGATTTGCTCGAGCGGGCACCAGTAACATCTCCATATGTCCCGTCTCATGCTAGTAGAGCCCAAGGGCATCTGCTTGCTCCAGGAACATAAAGAGCCTCAAACCATTCCATCAGGTCATGGGAATGAGGTCTATAATTGTTACTGGTATTTGGCATATCAAATACGATACAGGTAGCTTGCCAGGCAACACCCAAGAAAAAAAAAAAGAAAAAAATTAACAAAGCATAACCCTGAGTGAGTATAATAAAATATTTAAAAATAAAAAGAAACAAGGTAAGGGGAATAAAGACACAAAGGAAGCAGGAACAGAAGTGACCTTCAGTAGAAGCTTACCCTGAGTAGGGAAGGGTGGGTGAGGGTGGGAGTGGAGTCTCACTGGCACAATGGTGGAGTGTTTGGTGCTAGAATGTTTTATGCACAAACCTTGCCATTAACAGGTATTCTATTTCCTTCCTTCCTTCCCTTCCTTCCTTCCTTCCTTCCTTCCTTCCTTCCTTCTTCCTTCCTTCCTTCCTTCCTTCCTTCCTTCCTTCCTTCCTTCCTTCCTTCCTTCCTTCCTTTCCTTCCTTCCTTCCTTCCTTCCTTCCTTCCTTCCTTCCTTCCTTCCTTCCTTCCTTCCTTCCTTCCTTCCTTCTTCTTCCCTTCCTCCCCCCCCCTCCCCCCTCCCCCCCCCCCTCCCCCCCCCCCCTCCCTCCCTCCCTCCTTCTTCCTTCCTTCCTTCCTTCCTTCCTTCCTTCCTTCCTTCCTTCCTTCCTTCTTTCCTCCCCCCTCTCTTTCTCTCTCTCTTTCTTTTTTTCCCCCTGTGAAGCAAATTATTTCTTTTTATTAAAACCTATTTAGAAAGATGTGAGGGGAGAAAAAGACTGGAGTATGTGTAGAAGGGAGAACACAAGTTTCTCCAGAATGGAAATAAGCAAAGGGCTATAGGCAAGGGAGATAAGAGTTCAAAGGAGAGCAGCTTTAAAGAGCAAGCCCTGAATGGCTTTTGGACAGGGCTTTTGTTCCTAATGGATGCCCCCCAGTAGTTTTGCATACATTGATTTGGGTGTTCTCACAGGGAAGTCCCGCAGTGTTGATGATTTCTTTATAATCTCAGGCTCTTTTGTAGCTTCTCCTTTTCTGAGGGATCCTCCCTTCTATGGGTGAGCCTTGGATTTCTGCATCTCAGTGGTGCCCTCAGTTTTTCTTCTTCAAATTGCTCAAGATTTGTATTTCAAAGAGTAGTCTTCATGCCTTCAGCTACCTCATGACTAGGCACTCTTTTCTTAAATTTTATTTTTCAAGAAAAACTTTTGTAAACCAGTACTTATATAAAGAGTAAGGAGAAAATAAAAATAAAAAATAAACCAAAACAACCCAGAGTGTTACCAGACACTAATTTAAGCTGCCATTTCTACCCTCTGAGAGATTCTTCACATCATAAGTACACACTAGCTCACAATCGATTTCTACCAAACAGAACCAGTTATGTAGCAGTTGGTCTGTTTTCAAGGAAGAATAACTATTGGATACACCTGGAATTTACTTCAGAGGGCTTTAAAGTCATTACAGTTTCTTTATTTCTTTCTTTATTTCAGCTTTAGTGTATTTTATGGAAATATAAAAGCTGCTTAAAGTTAAACAGAGACACTTGATTTCTGTCTGTCTTCTTTTTATTGTCAAGAAGAAAGTGCCCCCTGGCAAAGCTCAGAGGTTATTGCCACATCTGCCACTAGTAAAATTGCAGCTATTATTGTACATTGCATGTTTATAGGTATGTCAACCTTTTCTACAGGGAACATATTTTTCCAATAAGAAGTAAAACTTACAATTTGTTGTGACTTTTATTTGCAACACATTACATTGCAATTACGTAAAAATCTGATCTTAAATGATTCTAGTAACTATTTTTGACAGATTCTCTTGAAATGAAATGTGCACTATTTTAACTTAAAAAGGATTTATTAAGAAGTTTTGTTGAATAACTAAAAACTCTGAAGAACTTTTTAACTCCTTTAGCATACCAATATGATATCTTCCACATTTTGTCCTGAAGGCCTTACATGAGTTCATTTTTAAGAAATGGGAACAGATGAAGAGAAAACAAATACAGTCCCAAATAAATAAAAGTTCAACTTTTATTTGAATGTTACAAATTTCTCCCACATACTATTTAGAGTTCTTGGGATCAAGTAGCAGATAGGACATATTGCCTTCTTAAGCAAGGAATTTGTTGGATGGCTCTTTGGGACTGTGGGAGTTCGAAGGATCTGTTTGGAAAAAGGCAGGAGCCATGGAACTCCACATGGTGAGAGGAAACCTTAACCACAGGCAGAACTTGGGCACTGACTGATGAACGTGACCTTTCTGTTCTGTTCCTTGGAGATGCTGTTTCTCTAAGCTCATAGAGAGAACACTAGGGGCTGCTCTGATAAGGGCAAATCTCTCCTGCCACTCACTGGTCTTAGGGTGAGTCTAAGATGGAAAATTTATTCTTTAGGCAGCAACAGCAATATGCTATTTCAAATAGACATCAGTTAAAGGACTTAATTAATTCCATCACTGTATCACTGTATCACTGTCTTCCCGTATGTCATCAATTTGCTTTCGGCGGGCACCAGTAACAGCTGGTCACATACGTCCTGTCACATGCGAGATAGCCCAAGGGCATCATCCCGCTCCAGGAACATAAAGAGCCTCAGACCATTCCATCATATCATGGAAATGAGATCTATAATTGTTACTGGTATTTGGCATGTCAAATACGACACAGGTAGCTTGCCAGGCTCTGCCATGTGGAATTAATTTCATGTGCACTCTATTTAGTCTGTGTACTAAGATATAATTCATGTACCATAGTCACTCATTTAAAACATACAATTTATAGAATTCTAGCATACTCACAGAATTGTTCAACCATCTTTTCTAACTTTAGGAACAGATCTAAGTACATCGTGTAAGGCATTTACCTTGCAAGAAGCAGACTTGGGTTCAATCCTCAGCATCTTTTATGATCTCCCGAGTACTGCCAGGAGTAATTTCTGAGTGCAGAGCCAGGAGTAATCCCTAAGTATGTCCAGGTGTGACCCAAAAAGAAAAAATATAACGTATACTAAATGTTACGTATCTTAGAATAGGTTTGGAAAAGCACCAATTCTTCAAAGTAGTAGGATTCTGACCACGATCTCTCTTTGATTATCTTTGTTTTGGCTGGTTCTGTAAAAGAAATTGGGTCAATATGAACAGCAGGTGTGGGTTAGAGAAGCCTTGATTGGTGGCAAGGCATGGGTGGACTGGGTTACTTTATTTCCCCTTCCTCCCAGTGACCACCTGCTGAAAAAACTGTACAGGAGAGATTGTTGAGCCCTTACGTTCATTCAGCCACGACAGAGAAGCGGTATCACCCTGTACCTGTGTCTTTGCTTTCCTGTGTGAGTGGAGAAATCCTTCATGGTCAATCAATGACAGCACCCTCCAGAGGGCAGACAGTCCCCACACAGAGCAGTGATACTCCCCAACCTCACTGCCCAGAGAAAGCTCCTTTCTAGGATTTTCTGTTGTTCATGAATCTCAGCCAAAGTTGCCACGGTTCACCGGAGTCACTGAAATATCGCTGGGAGTTGGGGAGATGCTTGTATCCTCTTTTCAGAGATATTTCTCAGATGCCTCCTCCCTCACTCCAACTCACAAAGACATTAAAAACTCTCCTAAGATAGAACTCTTTTTTCAAAAAATGTACTTTATTCATATATATTTTACCTCAATAATAAACATTAAAATTCGCCACTTTAAGGGCACAGTTTAGTAACATTAAATACCTTTATTGTGTTTTTGCAATAATTACTATAATATGGAACTTTTTCTTTTCATTATAGACTTTTTTTTTTTTGCTTTCTGAGTCACACCCCGTGATGCTCAGGGGTTCTTCCTCATGAATCAGTACTCAGGAATTACTCCTGGTGGTGCTCATGGGACCATATGGAATGCCATGGATTGAACCCTGGTAGGCTGTGTTCAAGGCAAATGCCTTACCCACTGTACTATCACTCTGGCCCCTTTTTTAATAGACATTTTTACTTTTTTTTGGGGGTCACACCCGGTGGCGCTCAGGGGTTACTCCTGGCTCTGCACTCAGGAATTACTCCTGGTGGTGCTCGGGGGACCATATGGGATGCCAGGGATCGAACCTGGGCCGGCACAGGCTGACTGCATGCAAGGCAAACGCCCTACCGCTGGGCTATCGCTCTGGCCCCTTAATAGACGTTTTTAATCCTATGAAACTCCTGTTCATTGACAGCTGCCCCTCATTTTTGTCGCCAGTAGCCATCATTCCTCTCCCTGTGTCTATGGAGATTATTATTCTAAGTAACTTTAATTGGAATGATTTGCCTCTTGTTTATTGCAACCTGCTTATGTCATTGACATGTCTTCAGAATGTATCCATGTTGCAGGATGAACGAGAATTTCTTCTTAAAGATGGAAGGCGTCATTATATACATACCCCCTGCATCTTCTGATGAATGCTTTGGTTGCTCTCACCCTTTGCTATTGCGCATCAGGACAGCACTATTAACCAATGCTTCATGGTGTTCCCGCCATGTTCATTTTGTTCATTTCATCAGCTTCAAGGCCAAGGGAAGAATAAAGCAATGGCTGCATTTAGTGTTTTCAAACTTTTTTCATGTTGTGATTTACAAAGGCAATATTTTGTGGCTTCCTGCGTAACTGGAGGGGTCTGGAGCTTAGGATAAAGTAGTAGAAATAGCTGGTCCAGGTTCCAGTGGGGGTGAAGAGATCCCCCCATCATAGGACACACCAGACTCACTGAAAAGAAGGCTTTTGCTTTTGTTGGGTTGTTGGGCCAGACGCCCTACTGAGCCTTAGCCTCCAGCTACACTTAGCTTATGTGGAGACCTGGTCCCTGCCTTTGGGGAATCTCAGGAGCAGACACAATGGGAGTTTGGGCAGAATTGGACTGATTTAATAAATTTATACAGCATAATTTTTTTTTTTGCTTTTTGGTTCACACCCCGGTGACATTCAGGGGTTACTCCTGGCTCTGCACTCAGGAATTACTCCTGGTGGTACTTGGGGGACCATATGGGATGCCGGGGATCGAACCCAGGCCAGCACAGGCCAGCCGTGCAAGGCAAACGCCCTAACCGCTGGGCTATTGCTCCAGTCCCAGCAAAAATAATTTTATCATGAATCTTGCTTGACCCAGATCAATATTCTGTTACCACGGGTCCCTGCATGGGACATACATGTAGATATTCCAAGAGTACTTGGCCATATTGGACCAACCATAATGTAATCAATTCTCCTAGTTCAGAGACATGCCAGTGCGCCTCTGGGCAACTAAAGTGTCTCTGACTCTAAAGGTAATGCCAAAGTGAATTATTCTGATGGATTTTGGACCTTAGTGGGTTCCAGAGTCTGGGAACTGTTAGCTATATATTCATAGTAAAAAGTATTAATGCCATTTCCTACAAATTACATTCTGAACTGCTTTCTGGTTCAGAGATGCAGCCCCTCCCTCTCTCCGCTAGGGAGATTTTGCCTCTGGAAATCAGTTCTGGCTTTTGTGAAGCTTGAGCCAAAGGCCCACCTAAAGATCTACATCTCAAAAAGGTCATTTACCTGGCTACATCTCTAGATAGCCCAACCCACGATGGGCTGGGCTGGAAGATTTTGGTGGGTTTCAGTCTATAAAAGAATCTAGGAAAAGAAGAAGGGGACTTTTTTGCCATTTTGGCTTCCCTTGATGTTTTCCTCTCTCCGTCCTCTCCTTTCTCTGTTGGGCTTCAACACATGGTGGCAGCCATCTTGGCCTACACGTGGTCTGGGCCTAGCTGGGGTCCCAGAGTTCGGGGGTTCTTCCTGTTCTTGGATTGTATATCAGAACCTGTGATAGTAAAGTCTTTTAAAACTGTACCGGATTCCTGAGTTTTTATCCATTCCCCCATAGGTTTCAGAGGTGGAAGGGAACTCATTTCCCGGTATTGTTGGGGACCCCAAGCAGTCCCTGACAACAGGTATTTTAGGGTGTACACCACATGTCAAGTGTGCATGGTGCATAGAGGCTTTCATTGTGGTGGCTGGGAGAGTGTTGTATTATTTTTTTTTTTTTTTGTAAAAAGGCTCTTTATCTTCTCTTTGCTCACACTCTGTACTAGAAAACCAACCCAGCAGTACAATGAAAGCCATCAGATAACAGTTCTGACCACAGTTACTGGAGCTGTGATGTAGATATTACTAAAGCCTGGAATATCAAATTCTCTCTAGAACTCAGATTAGTCGACCCCCAAGGAAGAAGTTCAGTGGGAATTCGAACTGGGAAATTGTCATTTAGGAACTGGAATGCTGCTTGGAGGAGTTGTGTTCACTATCAGGTGAGTAGAGAATAAAATAGGAATAAGAAAGGAAGATAAAAAGGAAGACCCAGATCTGAGCAGAGGAAAGGCATTAAAGGAAAAGGCAGAAAGGGGGAAGGAACGCGGTATCCAAATTTACTGAAAGAAGTTGACTTTTACAAATGAATGAAAGTGCAGAACAACCTGCCTGACTCATAGAAGTGTTCCCTTGATGAGATTGGGCAGGTCCTAAAAGTTATAGGAAGGTGGGGATTGCCAGGGGCTTGTCATCTTGGAGAAGAAGGAAAAGGCTGTAGCAAAAGTCATCAAGACACTGCCAACTGCTTTTTAAAATTGTTTATTAATCTGTTTGGGCAAACAGGTAATGGAAACTGAGAATAATAATTTGCTAAAAAGTTCAGGTCATGAGTGTCCCTTTGCCCTATGAAACGAAAGACTCCATGGTTACAGAGCGCACCGTTGGATTATGACAACATTTCAAAATAATGTTTCCATTTCTTATGTAACAATGTAAACTTCAAAAATAGTAAACTCTACCCCCCTTGTCCCTCTTTACATGTCTATCACAGATAGAATTTTCTGGCAGACCTAAAGTGTATAAGTAAACAGCCTGTTGCTTTAAAAGTTTCATAAAAAGGTTTACAGATTCAGTAAATAATTGCCCCTTCTTAGTCACGAAGTAAAAGCAACCAGCAATTCACCTCCTGAAGAGCCTACCGCCTATGCACACTGCATATCACAGACCATGCTCTGTTACACTGGTCATCAGTTTGTCGCTTTTGTACATACACACATATAATTTTATTTGTTTCTAAATATTTCTACATCTAAATTATAAGACGGCGCCAGTGACTTACAATGTCACCTCGCTTCCACATAGGTAAAGACAAAAATCTGTAGAAGGCACTGAAATTTCTCTTGCATGATCTTACACAGGAAACATGTAAGAGCAAACTAACTGGGGCCTGACTTATTCTCTGCCCTCTGCGCCTGGCTCGGTCCTCGTCCACCGACCAAGCCCAGATTAGTCATAGCAGATGGGTTTTGATCATTATTCCTTCTGGTTTCACCCCTTTACATGCCATCCATTCACCTTCCACATTAGCCTAGTTATCTTTTGGTTCAGTGAAATTCCATAAAATTAAGAGTACAGCTCTGGTATAAAACAAAATATGACCTACCATAGCTGAGAAATAATCACAGTGTGCAATGTAATTTTCAGTTGCTAAGATTCAAAACATTTGTCCTGCCTTGTCAAGAATGCCTGCCACCCAAAACAATCTAAGCAAGGATAATTTTAGCCTGCTTTACATTCATTAGAAAAGAGCTGAGTGGTTCTTCTTTTTTCTCTTTTGTTTGGGATTGGTACCCTTAAGTGAAAGGTCTGATGTGGAAAAGTGCAAGCAAGTTGGACATGCCAATAAATACCGTGTAACTTACCGCGGATTACCAGAACTGTACAAGTATGTACACCTTATCGAGCTGAGGCTTCCCCTGGCAGGAAGAGACCTCGAAATCTTTGATCATGAGTGTTCACCAGAGTCCTAGAGAGCGGGCCCTCAGCGGGCAAAGGAAGGGCGGGCTCTTCTGGTCTTGTTCTGAGGTCCTGAGCCCAGGTCTGAGCCGCCCTCAGCAGCCTCCTCCTTCTTCCTCACTTTGAGGCGTGTGAGCAGCTTGATCAACCAGACGTCCCACTCCTCAGGCAAAAGCAAGAGGAGGAAGCCCAGGCCGATGATGACAATGGCGATGACTCGGACTCCATTGAAGACAATTTTACTGGTGTAATGATCTACCACTGCATGAAACAGAGAGCACGGGTTACTCAGGGGCAAGGCAGACCTGAGATCCGCACCCAGGCTCTTCCTAGGCAAAGGATCACACCTTGAGCACTACTCTTTGCCCGACAGCGGATCTACCTTTGCCTTGCCTCAGAATCCTCACCGATTTGGCTTAGTTCCAGAGGAGCAGGCCTTGCCTAGAGTAAATGATCCCTCACTTTAGAAAAATCTCTCTTGGATAAAGCCTTGTCATATCCATGCTTTTCACTTTTCCAAATTCATCTAGAACCTTAGTTCTGACATGTCTGACACAAATTAAAGGACACAAATATACATGTGTGTGTGTGCGGCAGCGTGTGTGTCTTGTAGCGTGGGTGTGTATATACGCACATACATAATAATGCGCACATACATTTCATTCATATGTAGATATGTGAGCTATATAAGCACACACCAGAGTTTAATTGTGACACTTTTTGCACAGTAGGATCATGAAAATATGAGTTTTCTTTACATTTTGGAACTTTTAAAATTGTATAGAGCAACTCTTTATAATATGAAAGAATCACTTCAGAACATATTTGAATGTATACCTCCCGTTTAACCATACCTCGTTCCATTGTATTTTGCAGATATTGCATTTGTTACAAATTGAAGCTTTGTGGAAGCCATGTCCAACAAGTATGTCTGCACCATGGGCTCACTTTATGTCTGTGACCCCTTTGAGTTACAGATTGGCAATAACATTCTGTCTAAAAAAACAGTGAACAGCACTTGCACGTACACTGAGAAACAAAAATATTTCAGACTACTGCAAGTCACACAAACAAGACAATAGTATTTGAGATATGCTTGGTTATGTTTGAAGTTCAAATTGAAATGATTCTATGAGGATAAGGTAAATTCCTTTTTTTAAATCTATTAATTTTTTTTTAACAATTACAAAAATGTTCGTGTTTGGGTTTCGGTCATACAGTGTTCCAGCACCCATCCTTCCACCAGTGCCCATTTCTCACCACTAATGTCCCCGATTCCCCCTCCCTCCCTAGCCTGCCTCCGTGGCAGAAGACATCTCTTCTCTTTCTCTTCTCTCTCTCTCTCTCTCTTTCTCTCTCTCTCTTCCCTCTCTTACATGTTGTGGATTGTAATAGACTTTTTTTTTTTTTGCTTTCTGGGTCACACCCGGTGATGCTCAGGGGTTATTCCTGGCTCTGCACTCAGGGAATTAATCCTGGTGGTGCCTTGGGGACCATATGGGATGTCGGGGATCGAACCCGGGCCGGCACAGGCCGGCCGCGTGCAAGGCAAACACCCTACCTGCTGGGCTATCGCTCCGCCCCTATAATAGACTTTTGACAATTATTGGCACACTGTTCCCTTCTCTGTCTTACCTATCCTCTGCTTCCACACGTTTGTTGTAGTTTCCACCTTTGGCAAGAGAATAAGGTAAATTCTTATTCTTCCCCAGAGCACTCAGTATGAAGCCGTTACACTGCCTGAGTTATCACAAAGATCAAAGTTTATTAAAGGTCCCTGGGAAACATGGCTCCTTCCTGACACACAGCATGTAAGGGAGCAAAAGAAGTAGGAATCATGTCAGTTAAGAAAAATCCAGATAATGGGGCTAGAGCAACAATAGTACAGCAAATAGGGTGCTTGCCTTGCATGTGACCGAACTGGGTTCGATCCTCGGCATCCCATATGTTCCCCTGAACACCAAATGTTCCCCTGAGAGCAGAGGTAGCACATCAGGGCGTGGCCCATTGTTCTGCCTACCCTCCCCCAAAAAGAAAAATTCAGATTATTCTCTTTATAGTCAGAGACTTGAAAGTATTGTCGATGTTAAGAGGAAAAAAGCAAAGAGCATAAAAGAAATATCTTCTGTTTTAACTAAAGAAGAGCTGCACTACTTTGGTGTCATTTTGTCAAAGAGATTTATAGACATTAGT
The DNA here is from genome assembly GCA_021461705.1 of Cryptotis parvus. Lineage (NCBI taxonomy): Eukaryota > Metazoa > Chordata > Mammalia > Eulipotyphla > Soricidae > Cryptotis > Cryptotis parvus. Next base: position 28,346 of record JAJIBD010009833.1, read on the forward strand.
CTGTGTAGCCTTGAACACCCGTGTGGAGGCGCTAACCCCAGCTCTCCACCTGTGGGCTATTCTTCTCTCCATTGGTGGCTCTGTTTATCCTGGTTACCCTTATCCTACTCTGACTCCTCTACCCCCAATTCTCACTGAATCTGTAGCCTAGAGTGTGACCAGAGGGTGGGCAAAAGAAAAAGTAAAAAGAGTAAAAGTTGGGGCTGGAGCGATAACACAATGCTTAGGCATTTGCCTTGCATGCAGCCGACCTGGGTTCCATCCCACATGGTCCCTCAAGCACCACCAGGAGTAATTCCTGAGTGCAGAGCCAGGAGTAACCCCTGAGTATTGCTGGGTGTGACCCAAACAGCCAAAAAAAAAAAGAGTCAAAGGTTAGCCTAAAAATAAAGTAGTATCACTTATTACTTGTCTTCCCATTGTTCATCGATTTGCTCGAGTGGGCACCAGTAACATCTCCATACATCCTGTCACATGCTAGTGTAGCCCAAGGGCATCTGCTTGCTCCAGGAACATGAAAAGCCTCAAACCATTCCTTTAGGTCATGGGAATGAGGTCTATAATTGTTACTGATGTTTGGCATATCAAATATGACATGGGTAGCTTGCCAGGCTCTGCCATGCGGGTGGTATATTCTCAATAGTAGGCTGTCATCTCACGCATTTACTGATGAGCTGCAATGGGGAGAGATCGGCTTTTCTCTTGGGTGGAGCTCTGACAAGCTGTGGAGTGTGGATGTGGTGGGAATGTCGACTTGTACAACCTTTCTGGAAAACAATATGGTCATTCCTCCAAAGATTAGAAATTGAGCTCCCTTTGGACCCAGCCATACCACTACTGGGAATATACCCTGGGAAGCCAAAAACACACAGCAGAAACACAATCCGCACTTTTATTTTCATAGTAGCACTATTCACAATAGCCAGAACCTGGAAATAACCAGTATGCCCGAGAACTGATGATTGGATAAAGAAACTGTGGTACATCTACACAATGGAATACTATGCAGATGTCAGGAAAAATGAAGTCATCAATTTTGCCTATAAATGGATGGACATGGAAAGGATCATGTTGAGTGAAATTAGTCAGAAGGAAAGAGAGAGACATAGAATGACTGCATTTATTTACATGACATAAATATATCAGGTGATCTTACCAAGAGTGGAAATTACCGCAAACGTGAGGGAGTCAGAGGTTGGGTAAGACAGAGAAGGGAACATGTGTGAATAAATGTCGAAAGGGCTGATACCAACATAGAACTGAACATTAAATATAGGCCAAAAAAACCGCTCATGATGGCTTCCAAGTGTATGTAGTGCAACCCACAATGTGTAGGAGAAGGAAGGGAGAGAGAGGGAGAAAGAGAAGAGATAAAGAACCTGCCATTTAAGCAGGCTATGGGAGGGAGGAGGGAATTGGGGACATTGGTGGTGGTATATGGGCAGTGGTGGAGGGTGGGTGCTGGAACACTATGTGACCGAAACCTCCAAACATGAACAACGTTGTAATTGTATATCTCACTGTGGTATAATAAAGTATTAATTAAAAAAAAAAAATGACTGTCCTCATGGTGTGGGGGTTCCTCTGACTTCTTGTGAGACTCTATTGGGATGGCGGGCCAGGGCTAGAAACTGCCTTCCCTCCCGGGCGCCTCATGATCAGCTGGGCACAGGGATAGCCAGTAGAAGCTCTGCCCTGTGTGTCTGAGTCTCTGGATCAGGCATACCTGGGCTTGAAATAGTCTTCGCTGTAGAGTGAGACTCTGATGAGCAGGACTTGAGATGCTATACTATTAGTTTTTAATGTAGCAAAATATTTTGTTACTCTAAGAGGCAGGGAGAGTCAGGTGGCCATCACAGGAGCATGTATAAAGAGGGAGAGGAAAAGCTAGAAGCCAGGCTATGGCTCTGCTCCACCATGTGGGACTACAGCAGACAGATGGAACCTAGGGCCTTACTTTTTTAAAAAATTGCTTATTATACCACCGTGAGATATACAGTTATACAAGTGTTAATATTTGGTGGGCCGGAGTGATAGCCAGCCCAGCGGGTAGAGTGTTTGCCTTGCACGTGCCGGCCCATGCCGCCCGGGGTACTATTCCCGGCATTCCATATGGTCCCCGAGCACCGCCAGGAGTAATTCCTGAGTGCAGAGCCAGGAGTAACCCCTGAGCATTGCCGGTGTGACCCAAAAAAGCAAAAAAAAGTGTTCATATTTGGGTTTCAGTCACACAGTGTTCCAGCACCCATCCCCCACCAGTGCTGCTTCCCACCACCAATGTCCTCTGATTCCCCCTCCCAGCCTGCGTCTATGGCAGGAAATTTTCACTTATCTCTCTCTCTCTCTCCCTCCCCCTCTCTCTTTCCTCCCTCTCTTACACATTGTGGATTGCAATTCACACATTTAGAAGTTATCATGTATATCCTTTTGCCTACTTTCAGTGCTCAGTTCTATGCTGGTGTTATTATTTACTATAATTATTAGTACACTGTTCTTTTCTCTGTATTACCTAGTCTCTGACTCCCACACATTTGCAGTAAGGTCTGCCCATTGATAAGACCTCCTGATTCATGTTTTGTCTGGCCTTGGATATTGGTATCATGTTATTTTTTAAAATCCTGCAAATAAATGCAGGCATTCCATATCTGTCCTTTTCCCTCTGGCTAATTTCACTCAGCCTGATCCTCTCCATGTCCATCCATTTATAGGTAAATTTTATAACTTCATTTTCCTTAACAGTTGCATAGTATTCCATGGTGTAGATGTACCACAGTTTCTTTATCCAGTTATCTGTTCTCGAGCACTCTAGTTGTTTCCAGATTCTGGCTATTGTGAATAGTGCTGCTATGAACATAGAAGAGTAGATGGTGTTTCCACTGTGTGTTTTTGGTCTCACAGGGTATATTCCCAGGAGTGGTACAGCTGGGTCAAACTGGAGCTCAATTTCTAGTCTTTGGAGGAATGTCCATATTGTTTTCCAAAAGGCTGTACCAGTTGACATTTCCACCAACAGTGGATGAGAGTACCTAGGGCCTTACTTACACTTGCAAGACAACTGCTCTAATGCTGAGCTACATCCTGGCCCAACATTACAGGTTAATAAAAATAAATGATTCTGATGACTAATCTTAAATATCTAGCAAATAATATGTTTCAAGCAAGCTTCTAGTACAAGAGCTGCCTGGAAGGTGCTTCTGCCAACAAGGTGGCTGTGTAATACTGAGACTAAAATAAGTTGGCTGGACGTGATTGTTGTTTTTAAAAAACTAGTTCTCCAGTTTAGGGGCTTCCTTTATTTTTGAGGAGCTGAGCAGCATCATAGATTATTTCCTTTGGATTCTCATAGCAAGCAAGGTAATGAGGGTATCACTTGTATCACTTGTCTTCCCGTTGATCATTGATTTGCTCGAGCTGGCACCAATAACATCTCCATATGTCTTGTCACATGCTAGTGTAGCCCAAGGACATCTGCTTGCTCCAGGAACATAAAGAGCCTCAAACCATTCCATCAGGTCATGGGAATGAGGTCTATAACTGTTACTGGGTTTTGGCATATCAAATACGCCACGCGTAGCTTGCCAGGCTCTGCTGTGTGGGTGGGATACTCTTGTAGTCACCTCTAATAGCGAGCATTTATTGATGAATTGCATGGCTGCAAAGCAGCCGTGCAAGCCAGGCTTCTGATCAGCTCTTCTGCTAGGTGGAGCTCTGACAAGTGGGGAGTCAGGATGTGGAAAATGGCGGCCCTCATGGTGTGGGGGGGGTTCCTCTGGCTTCTTGTGAGGCTCTGCTGGGGTGGTGGGCCAGGGCTAGAACCTGCCTTCCATCTTGGGTGCCTCGTGATCAGCTGGGCACAGGGAGAGTCGATAGCAGCTCTGTCCCTAGTATGTGAGTCACTTGATCACTTGATCACTTGAATCCCGTCACTCATCGATTTGCTCGAAGCGGGCGCCAGTAACATTTCCATTGGACCCTATCACGTGCCAATGTAGCCCAATGGCATCTGGTTGATTCAGGAATATGAAGAGCCTCAAACCGTTCCTTCAGGGTCTTAACAAGGAAGTCTGACCATCTTGTAGGTGGGCGGCCACGTGATCTTTTGACATCCCGTGGGATCCAGTCGGTAACGGCTCTAGTCCAGCGGTTGTCTCCAAATCGCATTACATGTCCAGCCCATCTGATTTTCGATGCCTTGGCAAACGAGACAGCGTCCCTGATTCTGGAATAGCAACGGGAGGTCAGAACTCCGGATTCCTTCTCTCACTTGAGTGAGACGTGATATTCCAAGCATAGCTCTTTCGATGCCTCTCTGGGAGACCCGAATAGCATTCTCATCCTGCTTTCGTAGGGCCCAGGTCTCTGAGGCGTATGTTAATGCAGGGAGAACGGTGGAGTCGAAGAGATGTGCCCGGAGCTGGAGGTTCTTTTGTCCTTTTTAGCTATTTCTTCGATGCCTTTGAAGGCATTCCATGCCGCCTTCTCTTCCTCCTGCGCAGCTCAGGTTTTAGGTCATTCATCATGTTGACTTCTCGACCTAGGTACACATAACTGCTGCATTCAGAGATGTTTGTTCCATTGAGAGAGAATGGGGCCTCTGGAACTAGTTCATTTCTCATGAACATAGTTTTCTTCAGATTCAGCTGTAGACCTACCTTTCCACTGGATCAATTTGCCTGGGCTGGGATTGAAAAAAACTGCTGCAGGGTGGGTCTCTGATGAGCTGGGCTTGTGATCAGCTCTTCTGCTGGGTGGACTTTGATGAGTGGGGAGTCCAGTAGATGTTACTTTTTTTTCTTTTTAGGAAAACAGCCCCCAAATTAATAGTTCCCTGGGTCAATAGACAGTACAGCAGGCGGGGTGCTTGCTTTGCACATGGGCAATCCATACTCAATGTGATCCCACAAGTGATTCTAAGCACAGAACCAGAGGAAAACTATCAGCATTGCTGGCCCCAAGCCCAAACCAGACAACACTTTTCCTTTACCTACTTTTCTGTTTATAAATAATATTCATTTCTGACCCTCAGTATTGAGGCAGCTGTGGACTCTGCCTTAGTGATGTGGGTATATATTGTTGTGTTTGATTGTAAGCGGATATAAAAGCCATATAGGGTTACCTGCATTCACAGGTACACTGAGGACGATTCCAAGAGACATCAGAGTAGGATATGTAACAGCAATTCCAAAATTTAATACAATATTGAATGCTGAAATAAAGAATGCAAGAAATCGGTGTTATTCATATTCTCTATGATTATGAACAAGTTGTCCTCATCAATCCAATCCCAGTTCGTTGAAGAGAGCAGTGTCATAAAGTTATCAACACCCTTTGTTCTAACTCAGTAAACTCAGTGTTCCTGCAAGGACTTAGGTTGTAGGGCTTATGGACAGACATTGTGTTCACTCATCCATCTCTTCTCCATAGCGCAGGGAAAAGAAATTTGGAAGAGGGAATCAATGAGAAAATACTAGAGAAGAGAAATGGAGTTATGATCTTCCAAACTAATTTTTTTTCCTGTGGCTAAAATGATTCTGGGATGACCATATGAATAGGAACTTACAGATAGGTGATTTTTAGATGGAATCCAGGTAAGGCACAGCTTAGACTACTTCTCTGACTAGGATCAAGATATCAAATAATGATCAAATAATGATGATGATGACATTACTAAAGTTGATATTTATTGACTTTTTTTACTGGTGTCCTAAGTGCATCATACCTATTACTTTACCAGTCCCTTGCTATTGCATAAGAAATGTGCTGTTAATAGGTAACATGTAACATCCTGAATGATTAGTCATGCTTTCTACAAAATGGTCAGGGAAAACTATTTTAGAACTAGTATCCAGGCCATCACACAATGCTCTTGAAAATTAATGGGAGTTTAAGGGCGATTATTCTCCTTTAGGGCATGGGTCTGCTGTGGTTCCCCTGAGACCATCTGGGCCAGCTCATTAGTCATTCTTGCCAGCAATCCTGATGGATGATTGCTACTTACTCAATAAGAGGATTGAAAATCCACAAAGGTTTCCCCATGGAATGTCATCAAAAGAGCTCCAATATTCCACTTTGGTAAAGTAGAGGATGACAGGAATACACGTGATGAAGAGGATGTTAAACACACCCAAAATAGACAAAAATAAGGCGGCTTCTCCGAACTTAGCACTGCCCAGGAGCAGCTTGAACAGAACCTGCCAATAAAACAGAGGGGAGTGATGAAGGCTTACCTGGGACTCTGAATGACTTGCAATGGCAGCAAGTTGACCAACTTGGGACTGGGCCTAGCACAATGCCACAAACAGGTAAGTTGCAATTTACTAGGTAGACAGTGAGGGGGATAGGATTTGTCCTGTGCACACTAGTACATAGACTCACTCTCACTCTTAGCAGAATGGAGAGTTACTCTCCGGCTACAAAAAGAAAGACTTCAAGCCTAGTGAGGAGATCCACAACTCCTAATTTGACTGTATTGTATTATGACACTGTATCTCAGTGTCATGGCATGAGTAAATGAAGAAAACATACATTTGTAAAATATTGGAAGAACAGGCGATCACCTAAGCTGGTCTTGTACAAGATAAACAACTATTGCTCTGAAGAAAAGAGATTTGACTGCAAAGACATAGTCCTTCTACCTCTGATTGATAGGAGCTAATAGTCATAGCTCCCACCAGCTCCATTCCAGAAATATCAAGAACATACCCAACTTACATATTTCAGGCATGGGAAAGGCCAGGAAGAGAAGACTGCAGGAATCTAGCCTTACAGTGACAATAACCTTCATCCTAGTTTTGTGATGTGGCACAATGTGAATATTTGAATTTTAAGCCTGAATCTGATTCCTGTATCTTCCTTTTATAGTGAATCCATAGCCAATTTGTTCCTGGGCTTATATATAGGACACAGTACTTTTAGTTTTCCATCTATTTGCCCCTCTTTATAAAGATATGGTTTAAGGGATGAAAGCAAAATTCCAAATTATAGGAATTTTTTTCTATGTGCCTTTTACTTCTCATTAGGATGTAGCTAACTGAGTACAGCACAGGGTGAATTTTAAATACCTTATTTATTGGAAAAGCAGCTTTGAAATCTCAGGATGGTGCTAAGACTGTAGCACCCTATTGCTGTGCTGTGTTCCAGAGAAGAAAAATGACATGTATATGTCTGTGTGCAATGAAGGCCAGGTGCTGAGGAAGAGATAGTTAATTCACTTACCCAAACTATAGCCGAGCTGCTCCCGGCTCTCCCTGTGCTCAGCTGACCATACAAGAGAACCCCCCCAAGAGAAAAACCAATCTCAAGCCCTGCTCCTCAGAGTCTCACCCTACAGTGAAGCCTATTACAAGCCCAGGTATGCCTGATCCAGAGACTCAGATACACGGGGCAGAGCTACTAATGGCTCTACCTGTGCTCAGCTGATCATGAGGCACCCAGGAGGAAAGGCAGGTTCTAGGCCCGCCCACTATCTGAAGAGAGCCTCACAAGAAGCCAGAGGAACCTCCACACCATGAGGGCTGCCATTTTCAACATCTGGACTGCACAGCTCGTTAGAGCTCCACCCAAGAAAAGCCAATCTCTCCCTGTTGTGGTTCATCAGTAAATGCATGAAATGAGTGCCTTCTACTGAGAGTATACCACCCACACGGCAGAGCCTGGCAAGCTACCCGTGTCATATTTGATATGCCAGAAACCAGTTATAATTATAGACCTCATTCCCATGATGAAGGAATGGTTTGAGGCTCTTCATGTTTCTGGAGCGAGCAGATGCCCTTGGGCTACACTAGCATGTGACAGGATGTATGGAGATGTTACTGGTGCCCGCTTGAGCAAATCGATGAACAACGGGAAGACAAGTCAAGTGTTACAAATGAAACTATATCACATACAATATGTTAGTTATAGAGCCAGGAAAAAGATATTAGCTTATAACTTTCCTTTTGTTTCATTTTGGAGCATTCCCAGCAGTGCTGAGGATGAAGAGGCAATACTTTCCCTGGAGTTTTGGGGTCGCCTCTGGAAGTTCCTGGGAACTGTGTTGTGTCAGGGATTGAACCCAGGACTCATATATGCAAAACAATCTCTCCAGCTTTTTTAGCTACCTCCTTGGCTTTTTTTTTTTTTATAACTTTTAATAGCATTTAATATTCTCTGACCAGGAAGATTCAATCAGAAATGAAACTTTAGCTGGTACTTATGTAACCTTTGCACTATAGATCAAGATTTTTTGACAGTTTTCAAATTTTCAGATCAGTAAAAACCTCCCTTTTTTGGGTCACACCTGGCTGTGCTCAGGGATTACACCTAGCTCTGTGCTCATGGATCACTCCTGGAGGTCTCAGGAGACCATATGGGTTGCTTGGGATCAAACCTGGATTGATTGTGTGCAAGACTAGCACCCTACTCTCTGTCACTCTAGCTCACTATTTTTATTCTTTATTGTGGATCTAAAGAAAGGATAGAAGGGAAAAGGGGGATCTGAAAGGGTAGAGCAGCAAGGAGTCAGGGGTGAAGCAGGGGAACAAATAGTAACAGACCATGAAGAAGTGATAAAAACTGAGTGTCACTAGAAGCCTCGGTGAAAAACTGTTCAGTATTTACTAGCAGTCAGTCAAAAGTATTTTATCTCCTATATTAGGCATGATTTTAACTTGTTTAGCCTAGAGTCAATACTTGAAATACATAAGGGTTTGTGTTGAATACTGGTAGCTACAAAAATCATGGACTAAAAGTTTTAAGTGACAAAGCTGCACTGATACTTGAATGTTTAGGTTCAATCTGGTGGTCAATTATCTGATTAAACACTGAGCCAGGGGGCCGGAGCGATAGCCCAGCGGGTAGGGCCTTTGCCTTGCACGCAGCCGGCCTGTGCCGGCTTGGGTTTGATCCCCGGCATCCCACATGGTCCCCGAGCACCGCCAGGCGTAATTCCTGAGTACAGAGCCAGAAGTAACCCCTGAGCATCGCGGGTGTGACCCAAAAAATCAAAAAAAAAAAAAAAAAAAACAAAACACCGAGCCAGTCTTTAAAGTCACTGGTTCTTCTCTAGCCTCTTTCAAATGAGGAGGCCACGAACATAAGTGCAGCGTTTGAATGAGTGGAATAAGGGATAGACAAAATGATGTTGAATATTCTGTAATTAAATGTTAAATATCTAGAAACCTCAAGCTCAAGGCAATTGCCTGTATTGGTTCTGTAAGTTTCAGAACCAAAGACCATAGTAAGTAGAAAAAAAACAGAAACCAGGAAAACCTTTGCAAGCATGGGTACCAATAAAGGCTCCCTAAAAGTCACAGGTTAGCCATGACTATAACTCATGATCCTCTTCAACAAAAGTGCTGACTCTGCATGCAATTACCTTGTAGAGGGCAGACATGGACGCAGAGCCCACCACCAGTGCTATGCCGATGACAGAATGGCTGTGGAAGCCATCTGCATAGGTCATCATCACAATCCCAGCAATGGCAAGGATAGCAGCCACAATCTGGAAGGAAGGAAGACATTGGTCAGAAGGAAGAATTGTTGGTTAGAGGAAGGCAGGGAACTGGATGGATCATCTAAGTGCCAACAGGGTAGAGATGATTATGAGTGTTCAGTAATGTCAATATTTCCAGTATGTCTCCACTGGAAATAAGGTAAGGCTGCTGTTCCCTGTCTAAATATTATTTCTGTTCATAAGAGATGCTCAGCAAGTTTGGCACGACTGCAAAACCGAAATTTTGTCAGGAAGGAGTGATGCTCTGACTGTAGAACCACCTGTAGCTCCTTACATGGTCTTTGAACTTGAGAGGAGGGCATAATACTACAGATAGGTTACTTGGTCAATGCCTGGAAGTCACCTCCAAGTTCCTCCCCCAAACTTAAAAATGCTACTTGCAATCTTGCTTTTATATCTATCAGTATCAATAGAGGGGAAAGGTAGGGCCACAGACATTGGCCCCATTTTCCATGCCAGGAGTCAGACTTTCTTACGGAAATGTGCCATCTGTTGCCTAGGGACAATGTCCTAATTCTAGAAGTAATGTTTATTTTTCTTGGTTGCTGCAGACTCCCCACCTCCACTCTGACTTTTGAGATTGAATGGAAGCTCTGGGAAGATGTGCTTGTTCCTAGCTCTGTTCGGGGTGGGGGTGGGGGTCAATCCTGGGGGTGCTCCAACTATGGAAGCATAATCATCAGAACACAGGAGATTCAGCACTTGGGAGAACATTTACCATCCGCCTAGAGCAGAAGTCCAATCCTAATTTGATGAGGGGCTATACTATGTCACCCCGATGTGGAAGCAGCTGCTGCGTGTTGAACATAGCGAAGATCACAAGGAAGTGCTCACTATGTTTTTCAGCATCTTGACTTACTGAGCATTTAATTCTTTTGACAGATCACCCAAGCAACCCACGTTTAGGATGCTCACATTCACTGACTGTTTATGGGATAGGCGTTTTCTATGTATTTTCTCACTTAACCATACAGTAGGAAGGTTGTTATCATTATTTTATTGTGTGGATTGAAATGCTGGTTCAGAGAGGTTAAGTAACTTATCCAAAGTCATAGAGCTTGTGTGTAGCAGAGCCAGACATACTATCCTGAATATACATATAAATGCATACACCTATATTAATATATATTATAAAATGAATATTGACATTGATAGTTATTTAAATTGTGTGCTATCTTCATGGTTTAAACATAATAGGTTAACAAAAGGCAGCATGGGTAAATCTTGCACTGTTTTGTGTTCATACTTCTCTGCATTCCTCATGTATTTTTTTCCCCACAACTCAGTGCGCTCAGAAGAGCAGGTAAGTATAGAGTGGTGCAAGCCAGATTCTAGTCTGTCTACCTCTTTCATGTTCGGAAGTTCACTTTCCATCATCTGCTTCATTCTGATCACATAGCACACAGCTTTCATGTTCAAGAGCCACAATCACTGAACACAGCTGCTTGTTTAGAGAAACAGCCAGAACACAAGCACATTTTCAAAACCCTCCAAAAAACATAACAAGAAAAGGTAAATGGAAGAATAAGCTGGAAAAAAGGGGGGTCTTTTTTTTAGGGGGTATATGTCTTAATGCACAGGGGACTCGATGGTCACTCTGGGGGTTGGCCCAGGTGAGTGGGCCTCAATGCTTCAATGCCTGAATCACTAAAGCCATGATACTTGGGCCCAGTGATTTTGGGGGTGGAGGGTTGTTTGGCACTGGGGAATAAACTTGGGGTCTTGCACAATCAAATCAGGGACTCCAGTCTTGAGCTCTCTCCTGGCACTAAATGGTTTCTGCACCAGAGGTCACACATAATGCAAAGAAGCAGATCAACAGAGAGAAGAGAATTAGGAAAGGGGATGGGAGAGAATGAGAAAACCGCGTAATTGCAGATGGTTTTGTGCATCTCCCAATTTGCTGGGTCTTCCCAGATTAGGGACCGAAATGTGAGGAAGTGAGGTGATTCTTAAAGATTTTAAAAGCAGATTTGCACTCTCTCTCACACACACTCTCTCGTTCACTCATGATAAAATAACGAACAGTTAAGATTTTGCCCAAACTGTGCTGTACAGCATTGCTGAGGGGAAAAGCATCAGAGGCCACTGGCCTGCCTTATGGTCTATGTTTGGAGAACCTTGGTCTGTGAGTTCATTCCGATAGGGGTCGTGGAGGACAATGAAGCCTCTTGAGCATCCTTTTTGTGGGGACGGTAGGTGGGGACTGGGGAGTCCCTGTCACAAGTCATAGGATCAATTGACCTGGCTTTGAAGCAGCCTCTCTCTGGGTAACTATGCCCTGCTGGAACCCTGAGCTCTGAGAATGGGCCAGAGCAATGCCCTGAAAGGTGTGAGGTGACTTTGTTCTGCTCACCCTGTACAGCCAGAGAGTAGAGCTGAAACTGTCCCGAAGACTGTTCAGGGCAGGGCCTGAGAGTTCTTCCTAGAGCCAAGTTCTTCCTTTGAAGAGCCCAATTTTACTTTTTTAATAAGGTGTCTTATATCTGACACTAGATTGCATATGGTTTTCCTGGTTTACATTTGTGTGAGCCCTAATTTTCTGAACTCACATATGCTCTCCGAGAAGTCCAGTGGTGCTTCCAGAGATGGCAAATACCTTTAACTCTGAGGGGTCCCGGAGGACTCAACATTCACATTCAGTTTGCATGTGAAATTGGCAGAGTCTCCACTTCCTGACCTGTGTTCATTCAGCTCCCTGCTGACCCATTTCCACTACTGGCTATTCACTGAACTAACCTAGGGCAATGATTTGACTCGGGGAACCAGCTTGGTACATAGTATAAGCCTTGAGACCAGAGGTATGAGAGTCACCATTTCTATTTAGGTCAGAAGTAAAATAAGCTGGAGAAGAGGCAGAAACCAAGTGTGAGAGACAGGCCAGCTGGCATGGTTTAACCTCTTCAAAGGGAGTACGCATGCCCAACAGTGCTCAGGAACCACTCTTTGCTCTGTGCTCACTGTCTCAGCAGTGATTAGGGACCATCCACTGTTGGTGGTCGAACCTGGGCCTCCAACATGCAAAACATATACTCAGTCCATTGAGTTTTCTCTCTGGTAACACGCATTTCTATTACTACCATTCTGTTTTTGTTTGTGTGTCACAGACACAGATGGGCTCAGGAGTCACTCTGGGTGGTGCTCATGAAACCATGTGGTACTGGGGACCAAACTTGGTCTCCTATCTGCTTTTGTATGCTTAGCCTGTTAAACTACTTTTGCAGGCTCCATGTACCCTCTTAACAATGGCCTCACCTGATTGGGAACCTACTGTAATATCCTGCTGCATATATTTCTACACCACTCCCAATTACATCAGGCTGAGCGGAAGGAACTGGAAGACCTTGAACATCAAGGAAGGAGGAGAGGTGGGTTCAGAATAGCAGGGCGGCCTATATCTTATCTCCGTGCTCTTGACCTTGCTAAACCTGGGGCTGTCCTCTGCCAGAGTTCTGTGTATTTGATGTATGTTCAGTAAGGAGTAATTTTGATGTTGTTTGTTGTTGTTTGAGGTCACAAACTGGCATGCTCAAGACTTACTCCTGGCTCTGTGTTCAGGAATCACAATGAAGTGTCAAGTACTGAACTTGGCTGACTGTGCATGGCAAGCATGCTACCTGCTGTACTATCTTTCCAGTGCTAAGTTAGGGGCAATTTTGAGAAAGGGAACAAATCAGACAAATTTGGCTTTATTTTGTTTTTTAGGACTATACCAGGTGATGCTTAAGAAATCCTCCTGGTGGTGCTCAGGGACCGTATGTGGTGACGAGGATGGTCCCATGGACGGCTGTGAGCAAGGCAAGAGTCTTACCACCTGTACTATTTTTCTGCCTATTAGACGAATCCCCACCTTTTCCAAATTTATTTCTTTACTTAGGAACCACAGACTAATTTTTAAATGTACTTCCCTCAAAAAATTGTCTCCTAAGTTTTATGCTTTGCTTGTTGGCTCAAAGAATATGGGAGTTGGAGATAAACTATTCACTCCTGATTATTTCAGGGAGTAAAAGGGCCCTGGCTGTGTGTTTTTTTCTCCTGCGTCATCCTCCTTAAGCAGGATGACTAGTTCCAGGTTAGGAACTGGACTGAGATACCTCCTGTAAACCACAGAAAACCAGTGGAAACATCAGCCTGAAGCTGACTGAAGCAGACATACCTTGACATGCTGCTGGGGCTTTAGAGCCCACTTGGATCTCTACCAAGCTCACCCTATTGCTCTTCACCAGTTCCTTTTGTCTTGAAAGCCCTACTTATGGGCGTGATTAGATAAGTAGCAGAATAATCAGAGCACCCTTCTTTTATTTTCGCTGAAATATGGCAGGGGCTGATCTCACCTAATCGACCGTTCCTTCATTCAGTTGTTGACCTGAGGGTCTGTTGGTGAGGCTTCTGTTTCAGCAGAGGCCCTACTCGATACCTTCAGAGCTCTACTTGCTCTCATTCTGCTGTTGCTTTTGCAACACAGAGCTGCCTTCTGAATGCTTCTCACCTTCTAACACTCTCTACAGATTAACTGGACTGTTTCATCAGCCCCTCAAATTAAGAAGGAATCCTACAAATTTCAATATTAAGAAAAGATAACATTGAGTTATGAGCCAGGCTGACATCTTGTTCTAACCTCACAAGTGATTTATGAATACTCATATTTTATTTAAAATGAGATAACTGAGGCTCAGAGTTGCTAACTCATTCGCTCCAGACTGGACAGTCTTGGAGGACTTTCAGGAAACTGACCTTGATCCTCATACTCCAGAGTTTATTTCTTGTTGTGTCACAAATTCTGAGCCTGGAGAGCCTGGAATGTGTGAAAATTTAAATGTCACACAGGTTTTGACTTGGGGGGCTTTCAGCAGTCATCTATGCTGCTGTGTGATCAGGGTCTCTCCAGCATCAGAAGACAGGTTTGCGTCTCCCTGATCTGTTCACACAAGCAGACCTGCTGATGTTTTCCAGGTATTGCATCTTTTGTGGTTTGCATAATGGTCCTAATAATTCAAGGTCCTCTTGCAATCTGCTCCACAAACAATGCCGAGGCTTACTGTGTTCTTTGCCTCTCTCCTTACATCTGACCCACAAGCATCTCTGTAGGTCCTTCAGGATGGGGAGCCACTTCTGTCTTTAGGCTCTACCCAGCAGAAGGAGTTTGCTGACCCAGCAGCAGGGGGAGAGAAACCTTAGGCGAACCCATGTACCAGATAAACATCATCTTGGACTTAAAACTCCATCTGCTTCTCAAGGGAATCTGAATCATTCTGGCCAGTTCTGGAGTGTCTCAGATTCTGCGAACTCTAAGCTCTCGCAGACACGCGCAGAGGGAGGCTCACCAGGACTTTGAGTGGGAAGCGCTTGAATGACCATTCACATACTCCTCCAGGGAATAGTGACTATTACAGAGAACCAAACTGCTCATTCTTTACAGGTTACAACAGTTCATCACCAAAACAAAACCTTGGGTTCAGTGAAGACCAGGGATGAAGCCTTCAACAATAAACTTTGTTCCAGCTGATCAGGATGGACAAGATCAGTAGGTCAGGATGGACAGGCCACATTATAGCTCAGGGATGTTGGAGGGAAACTCTCTGTAAGTAGCAACACAGAACTTGGAAGCACCAAAAGTCACTGTGGGGTTTAAGTATGTTGGCATCTCCTTCTCATTACCCTATCACCGAGTGGCCAGTAAGGTGGACTGTTGGCCAGATGGCTTCTGGAAGGACCTGAATTTCTTATGGAGAGCCATTAGATCATTTATTTGCTAAAAGCTTTTCTGGGTGGTAGCACAGTGAGTTTTTATTCCAAAATTAACACTCAGCCTCAAAACAAAATTTCCCCCTACTGCAAGCTAAAAATATTGCTCAGCAGTTGACTCATGTCCCCACTGCTGTTTGAGTAACAAGGTGGGCGTGAATTCACCACTAGGTGATGTCATTGCTCCCAGGACAATGGCAAGGAGAGGGTCTGGAGTCTGCCCCTTGCTGAGACCAGCGTGGCTTACTCTAACGCAGCTTCCCAGGGGAAGGGCTTTCCTTTTCATGCTGGTTTCCATGGTGTGAGGGTGCAAGAAAGACGGAGCAAAGCGTTCCCTGATTGCCACACGTGCCACGAAAGGGACGGAAGGAGGATTAGGACCAAATGACTATTGGGCAGTGGCAGTCCATGGCCACCAGGGGAGACAACATAAGCCACTATGATTCTGTCAATGCTGTCACCTTTTGGTGGTATATCTTGAATTGCTACTGTTGCTGCTGCTGCTGCTGTTGGTGGTGGTGGTGGTGTTGGTGGTGGTATGGTATGTGTGTGTGTGTGTGTGTGTGTGTCGTAATATCAGATATTACAAAGTAAGTTCCATTAGAATATAGTTAAGTTTAGTCAAGTTTCATAACAGTTCTATGAAATATGATTGATGCACTACATCTTGGCTTTAACAAGGAGTAATTTCAGGAGATAAAATTTCAATGGGTCTTTGAGGCATAAATAAAGGCAAACTGTTTCTTTAATATGTAGCTTTAGCAGAAGTGTGTCTTGACCACTTTGCTTCAGTATACAAAGGCCAGACCAAAGGACTGCCAAGAACTTCTGTACTGTGGAAGCAGAAGATTCCTTTGACTTTGAGACATGTACAAAAAGAGAGCGCCCACATTAACAGGGAGGGTTCTGCCTGAGAAAGGGGGAGAAACAGGGGAGTGCACCATCGTTCCCAAGACTAGCACCTCACTGTTACAACCTATAGGGAATGCTCATTGCAATGCTTGAAAATGAATGTGGTCTAGTCCTGGTTTGCAGTCAAGAAGAACTGCAAGACAAATCAAGAGTAGGTGCCTCTGTCTGGCTCCTTTCTGCTGAAAATCTGAAGAAAAGCAATCAGCAGTTTATGTTTATGGTTCAGCACACAGAGCTAAGCAAGCGAACAGCAGGTTCTGGTTGACCTGCCCGAGTGAGGGAGGAAGACAGATAATAAGGACTTACCCTCACTCCCATGAACCTGTCCCTGAGAACGATCCATGAGAGCAAGAACACAAAAGCTTTGTTGCAGCAGAACAACACGGAGACATCCGTAGTGTTTATTTTCTTTATTGCATGTAAATACAGGTAGTTTGTGAGTGTCCAAAGAACACCAAAGGGTGCTGCCTTGGTGAAAAACACCTTCAAAGTCAAGCCATTGTCTCCAAAAATCGACAGCATTCCCTAAAACAAGGAAAAAGAGTCAGTGTTATTATATTCTTGGGTTTAGACAGACCATCTCCCCATGCCCAGTTTTCCCCCTCATTGTTTAGCAAAATGGATCATTTTATTATTTTCAGATCATTTTATTATTGTTTATAAGCATCTCCATTAAAATTCTTCAACTGATTGCTTCAACCCAGTGAAGAAAATGTTGCACAATGATCTGATACCAAGGATTGTACTTCCTGTCCATGTTAGGTTTGGATGTTTTTGGATGTACAGTTCTGGCAAAAAAGACCATGATGGGATTATCTGAATCAGGTCCAATTCCACAGCAACTGACAAGGGATTTTGTCACTTGGTCAGTAAGAGAAGGAAATCACTGGAACTTGTTCTTTTTCTCTTTTTTTGTTAGGGAGAGGTAAATACCTGAAAAGAACTCATTCAAGTACTAAAATATTGGGTTGATGGGTCAGGGAATGAATTATTTATTGAATATCATAAATATAATTTGGTTTTGATGCAATAGAGTTGATAAATTCTAGTAACATGAGTTTGAGTTTTTCTGTGTTCTTTGTTCAGACAGCAGAACCGTGAGGTTGTAAGAAAGCATGAAGGCCTCTCAGGGTATAGAGAAGGGGGAGAGAAAGAGAGCGAGAGAAAGAGAGATAGGAACTGAGACAGAGAGAGACAGAGAGAGAGAGAGAAGAGGAAAAGTGCTTGCTATAGATGCAGGCTGGGGGAGGGGAGGGAATCAGAGGACATTGGTGGTGGGAAATGGGAACTGGTGGAGGGATGGGTGCTGAAACACTGTGTGACTGAAACCCAAACATGAACATCTTTGTAATTGTATATTTCACGGTGGTAATAAAAATATTTTTAAAAAAAATAGATAAATCCTACAAATGTAAAATTTAGTAAGAGTGAAGATAATTAAGAAAATTTTAAAGGGAAAATCTGAAGAAGACTATAGAAGTATAAAAGTGTATTTTATTCTAAGAAATGGAATATTGGCTTTATGTTAGAAAATATATTATAGAAAATGCTTAAGTATTTGCATTAATAAGTAAAATATTGTAACAAAAAAAGAAATCATGACGGGCCAACTGTGAATTCTCCGCATCTTTGACTGAATGGCATCAGTATCCCTAATATTTACATTGATCAAGGCTAACTTTACTGTCTGTACATTTTCCCCATGAGGTCCCCTTTTATATTGTCATAAAAAGAATAAGAATCTCTGAGAGTTCAGCATCTTAGGGAAAATGAGATGATCCAATACACCCCAGTAAACAAAGAAACTCAAACAGTGGAAGATAAAATTTCAGTGTCTGACCAAGCAAATGGAAGCAAAGATAAACAAATGGGATTATATAAAATTGAAAAGCTTCTGCACCTCAAAAGAAATGGTGACCAAGATACAAAGACAATCCACAGAGTGGGAAAGGATATTCACCATTCCCACTGACAAGGGGTTAATATCCAGGATATATCAGGCACTGGTAGCCCTTCACAAGAAAAAAATAGCCAAACCCATCAAAAAATGGAGAGAAGAAATGAACAGAAGCTTCCAAAAGAAGAAATTCGAATGGCCAAAAGGCATATAAAAAAGTGCTCTTCATCTTTAATCATCAGGGAGATGCAAATCAAAACAACAATGAGGTACCATTTCACACCACAGAGACTGGCACACATCCAAAACAGCAAGAACAACCGGTGCTGGCGTGGATGTGGGGGAAAAAGGGACTCTCATCCACTGTTGGTGGGAGTGCCGGCTGGTCCAGCCCTTTTGGAAAACAATATGGGCATTCCTCCAAAAACTAGACATTGAGCTCCCATTTGATCCAGCAATAGCACTCCTGGGAATATACCCGAGAGACCGAAAAACACATAGCAGAAACACTATCTGTACTTCTTTATTCATCTCTGCGCTATTCACTATAGCTAGAATCTGGAAACAACCTAAATGCCCGAGAACAGAGGACTGGCTAAAGAAACTGTGGTTCATCTACACTATGGAATACTATGCAGGTGTCAGAAAAGATGAAATTATGAAATTTACCTGCAAATGGATGGACATGGAGACTATCATGCTGAGTGAAATTAGTCAGAAGGAAAAGGACAGATATAGAATGACTGCATTCATTAATAGGATATAAATAGATACCAGTGTTTTACTAAATGTGTGAAATGGTAATGGCAGATTAAAACTCACCATTGAATATACACAAAGAGACTTAAGTTTTAAACTCTAAATATCTGCAGGGCTAGCCACAATGTGTAAAACAAGAGGGAGAGAGATGCAGAGACAGAGAGAGAGACAGAGAGAGAAAGAGGAAACAGGGCTACCTGCTGTTGAGGCAGCCTGGGGGTGGGTGGGGGGGGTGGGGTACATTGGTGGTGGAAATGGGGCACTGGTGGAGGGATGGGTGCTGGAATACTGTATTACCAAGAACCAATTGTGAACACCTTTGTATGTCTCACGGTGGTATAATAAAAAATTAAAAATAATAAAATGAACCTACATCTATCTACCATTTAATACTATATAAACCTCTAAAAAATTTTTTCAGTGTCATTCTGGATTCTAGGAGGAGACTCCATTCCTGTTTGAAAAATTATGTAAGGAAAAGAAAGACCCAAACCTCCACATGCAGAGGACGACAAGAGAGGATGGGGGGATAAGGGTGGTCTGAGTGTGGACAGCCCCAGGAGGGGCTTGACCAACAGATAACGCCCAATGTTTTGACTCATGGGGGAGGTGAAAATTTATTGCTCTACTGGACCTGATAGCAGGCCAAGAGGATGGTCACATGAGAATATGTGGTCACTTGCTGCCTTAGTGTGAGGAAGCCAAAATTACTGCTGTCTTGAGCCTAACAGCCAGGCTAGGAGATAGACAAACAGGAATACACTATTGCTCACTGCCTTGATCTAGGGGAGAAAAATATATTTTTTTTCTTTAATGGGCTGATAACTAGGCCAAGATAAAGGATATGGAAAGAAATGCTGCTCTTACCACCATCACTTCAGACTCATAGGCAAGAACCAGCATTGCTGATACACTGTGTGTGAGGACGGGAGCCAGCAAAACAACATGTGCAATTAGAAAAAGCCAAATACACCAGCAATGTTGGCTACACATGAATTAAAGTAAAGCAGTCAAATGGGAAAGTTAAAATCTGGCAAAAGAAGGTTTGGTATAATTTTGTGTGGCATAAACATTACTCTAAAATTAAATCTGTCTTTGATACCCAAGGATGGAATATCAAGAGGAAGAAAGACTTAGTGAATGGGGATGAGTTTTCTGAGTTTCACATTGCTTCTAAACAAGCGATAGTTTTAGATTAGTAGCTTTGGATCAGGAAGTTTATCACGAGAGCAAGTCAATGGAATCAGTTCCATTTTGACTTCACATAGATAAAATCTTGCCTTTGACTAATAGAATAATATTTTGGTTTGCTATGCATTATCATACAATATTTCAGCTGCATTGTTTGTGCTTTCTGAAGATACTTCCAGAGACCTTTCCCTGGGGGTGGTGAGCAGGGCAATATCATTCTTCAAACTTGTGATGAGGGTGGTTCTAAAGTAATGTTGGTCTCCGGAGAATTATTAACAGGAAATGCAAGTATTCTTTCCTGCCATTATTGGCATCCTATTTTAACTACATAGAGGTTATTCTTCACAAGAAAACAGCACTCAGGTAGATTCGTCAAACTTCAACTGAGGATCATAAAAGTTGATTCATGCTAGGAACATATTTTGTTCCTAGCATGCAGGAGCCATCCAAATTCAGTGAAGCACTACTTTCTGAAAACCTATACTAAATTATTCCAGAGTTTGATATCTACACAAGTGGGGGCAAGGGAGATGAAGAAGGTGGACCGTCAATCCGTAGCCATGTCTGTACTCCAATTTATTGAATAGAAGTGGGGTATCTTCACGCACAGGAAAAGACAAGATTTTTGAGGCCTGCAGAGTTCTGTTAGTGCTTTTTGGGGACTCAGGCCCAGGACTAAGAATTCATCTGGATAGATACTGGTTTAAATGAAACCAAGATAATTTGCCCTCTGGCCAGCTAGTCTTTCAAAAAAATTTTATTATACCACTGTGAGATATACAATTACAAGGATGTTCATAATTGGGTCTCTGTCATACAGTGTTCCAGCACCCAGCCCTCCACCAGTGCCCCATTCCCATCACCCACATCCCAAACACTCTCCCCACCTAACCCCAGCCTGCCCCTATTGCAGGAACATTTTCTTTCTCTTCCTGTCTCTCTGTCTCTGTTCCTGTATCTCTCTCTCTTCTCCTACACTGTGGCTTGCCCTATAGATATTAATGGTTTATGATGTCTCTGTGTGCATATTCAATAGTGAGTTCTAGAGTGACATAATAATTCCCCATTCCCCATAACCTCTTCAGTTTGTTGCAACTAGAATAATCATGACAGTGTATAAATGTGAAAGGTCCTGGGAAGGACATGGTCCTAAAATCCATTATTGTCTAAGATTGTCGCGCACCATGCAGCTGTGGGTCAGGAATGTCTCTCTTCTGGCTGTCGGCTGTGGTGACTGGGAGCCTGTAGCCATGCCCACCGACATGGAGTCTGAGGAATTGGTGGAAGAGCCCAAATCCCAGCTCCAAGTCTGGCCAGTGTGGCCCCCTGCATGCTGAGTGAGCCCTAGGAGCTATGTTGGACACGGCCAGGGGCTGGCCGAGCTTTTTATCATCCTCTGGGACTCCATGGGCCACTACACATGAGGCCGAGCTGCACAGCTGTGGGTCTGGATTGTCCCTCTTCTGGCTGTTTTGGCCAGCTAGTCTTGTGTTAATATATATAAACTCAAGACTAGCTGGGTAACTGGTAGCACTAATATATATGTATATACACATATATGTATATATGTGTATATACATATATGTATATATATGTATATATATTAGGGCTATATATGACTAGGTATATAACACTGGGTAGCACTAATATATATTAATATATACTGAAGATACAGTAGGCTTCTATTTATAACATATATAAGTGATATAATCATATGGCTTATAAAAATAATCACAACTATATATAGCCTATCAACATAGTAGTCATTTTGATAACTACTATCAAACACAACATAGTAGTGTTTGATAAGCACTTTCAAATCATCAACAAATATTTATATGTGAAAAGCATATTAAGTGACTTGTGCACCAATATAGCTAAGTCACTAATTCAGGCTAGGCATTTAGTCTTTGAGTACTTCTGATATGCAGTAAACAGGACTAACAGGATTAATTTGTTCTCCGAAAGTGAGACTCCAACAATTCCAAATATAGTATGAAAGGGTATACCGTATCTCCAGGTCTGTCTGCGCACCCTGATTCTTCATTTTCACATAGTATGATGAAAGTCCACAGTTTCTATCAATCCAATCATTCTTAAGGAATCTAACACCTACCACAAATAGAATATAATATATCTGGTAGCTTCTCTGGCCTTAAAGTTCACCTGATAACTGTTCATAAAGCCACAAACCAAGTAAATCAGAATTTACATGATATTTCTGAGTAGTAACAGCCAGTAATTATGTACAAAAAATAGATCTGCCCAGAATGAGATTCCGAACCTATATTAAAGCCAAATCTACCATCGAAGTTCATACATGGCAAAGCAAATGCCATTTTTACACATTAATAGAATCCAACTTCTCTAATATAGTCGAAGTTGCCACTACTCAAGGAGAGAATTTTATTTTATTTAAAACAATTTATTATACCACTGTGAGATAAACAATTAAAAAACTGTTCATGATTAGGTTTAGGTCATACAGTGTTCCAGCCCCCATCCCTCCACCAGTGCTCATTTCCCACCACCAATGTCCCCTGATTCCCTCCTCTTTTCCCCAGCCTACCTCTATGGAAGGCACTTTGCCCTCTTCTCTCTCTCTCTCTCTCTCTCTCTCTCTCTCTCTCTTCACATTGTGGCTTGCGTACATACATTTAGGGGTTACCATGTATATCCCTTTGCCTACATTCAATGCTCAGTTCTAGGCTGGTATTACCATTTCCAACAATTATTAGCACACTGGACCCTTCTCTGTCTTACCCAGTCTCTGACTTACACATATTTGCGGTAGATTCCACTCACTGACAAGACCAGGTAGAGAATTTTATATCAATTTCTCTTTAAGTGTTCCTAACAAAAAATATTCTCTCTGTAGATTCTGAACATAATCCATCAATAATTATAATGCTATCATACAGAGCATCTGGGTGACACCAAAAAGATGAAGATCATGTCTATACTGTACTGCACTTATTTCATTATATCATTGCTGTGATAAACACAGCAATGTTTACATGATGGAGTATGTCAGAATTTCTATATCCATGAAATGACACATCCTATGAGATCCATTAGGTGCCACTTTATTGTCAGGCCCCAATAGATGTCACTCATTCTCAAATACATTCTCAAACAATATTTGTAGTCATCTCTAAACCGTAATATGCAATATAATCAGCATGCTTTCTCCAACAGTCAGGTATTTTGTTAATGCTATTGACAATGCTTGGAAACCCTGAGGTTTCCAAGTCTGAAATCAAAAAGAGGAAATACGATTTTTAATAGGTACCATATGTTAGTGTTTGGCAGTCACTTCCGGAGGTGCTTGGGAGTCATTACGGGCTATCCCAGTGGTGCTCAGATGGTAATGTTGTGTCAGAGGTTGAGCAGAACCCAAAGGAAAGAGCACACGCCCAGCATGTGCAAGATCCAGTCTCCTCAGCCAGAGTCTAATGCCATTTTAAGATCAATGACTAGAGATCCATACCAGTTAGTCATCCAAACCAGTTAGTCATACCAGAAAGTCCACAGTTTCTATCAATCCAATTATTCTTAAGGAATCTAACACCTACCACAAATAGAATATAATATATCTGGTAGCTTCTCTGGCCTTAAAGTTCACCTGATAACTGTTCATAAAGCCACAAACCAAGTAAATCAGAATTTACATGATATTTCTGAGTAGTAACAGCCAGTAATTATGTACAAAAAATAGATCTGCCCAGCATGAGATTCCGATCCTATATTAAAGCCAAATCTACCATCGAAGTTCATACATGGCAAAGCAAATGCCATTTTTACACATTAATAGAATCCAACTTCTCTAATAAAGTCGAAGTTGCCACTACTCAAGGAGAGAAAAAACTTTGTCCAAAAGAGACTTAAGTGATAAACTCTAAATATCTGCAGGGCTAGCCACAATGTGTAAAATAAGAGGGAGCGAGATGCAGAGACAGAGACAGAGAGAGAAAGAGAGGATACTGGGGTACCTGCTATTGAGGCAGCCTGGGGGGTGGGCGGGAGGGGGTGGGGGTACATTGGTGGTGGAAATGGGGCACTGGTGGAGAGATGGGTGCTGGTATACTGTACTACCAAGAACCAATTATGAACACCTTTGTAATTGTATGTCTCACGGTGGTATAATAAAAAATTAAACCCCCCCCAAAACCAACAACTTTGTCCATATATATTCTTAATGAAAGAGAACATAGAAAGAGAACAGGAATCTTTGTTGGTTAGAGTTTCCTGCTTAGTAAACAAAGAATAGAGCACAACAGATGCTTTCAATGTATTTCCACCTAACTCACAGGTTTAATATTCTTCAGAACAATGTCCTTCATTTTGGAGATAAAGCTCAACGTGGTGTAAAGCATAGATGGTATGTTTTAGGCCTCAAGTTTGATTCTCAGTATCATTTGGTCCCCACAATAGTGCTGGGTATCTCCTTGGTGGAATCCAGCAGTGCTGAGCCTGAGGATAGCTCTGGAAGTCCCCCCTGCTTTGGAACTATAGAGATAGGACATGGGTCTTGATACCCATGGGCCGACAAATGAATTTTCCATCACAAGTTACTTATGACATTAGAAAAATGAATTTCTAAAGTCTAGAAGAAAACAAAATATTTAGATAGATAAGAAATTATAATGGCACCAGGCTTCTCAGCAACAAAAAGGAAAATGAAACAGTAATTGCTTTGACATTTTTCAAGGAATTTTTTTAGCTAGACTTCTGCAATCGGATAACCATCAGACAAATGTGAGGGGGAGAAAAGGTATTTCCAATTGCAGTTCTTAAAAACTTTGTTTCCTAGGCTTTAAGGAAACCGGAAGGAGAGAAACCGCTCAAAATTAGGGTGTAAACTAAGAATACTTAACATCTCAAGGAGCGGTCTCTTTTGGACCCGTTTCCTCACGATTTGCCCAACCCTGAAAGACCTCCCCAGACCAAGCATGCACTTTGTCCGATTCTATCCCTCTCTTTCAGAGCCATTATTTCATTTGCTTAAAGCACCATTATTTACAAAGTCACTCATAACTGAGTGTTAGGCACGCAATGGTCTAGCACCAGTCCCCCAACCAGTATTAACTACCTTCCACCATTGTCCCTATGTTTTCCCCCCCTACTCCTCTCTGCCACCTTGACTGGTACAATTTTCTTTGCTTTTGATTTTGTTTTTTGGGTCACACCCAGTGATAATCAGAACTTACTCCTAGCTCTGTGCTTAGTGATCACTCCTGTGAGGGCTCTAGGGATAATATGGGTTGGTGGGGGATCGATCTCAGGTGCCATAGGTGCAAGGCAAGTGCCCTACCCATTGTACCATCATTGTGGCCCCACTGGCTGGCACATTTTTAAGTTTGGGTCTCATGATTTCAACTCTATTGACTGTGATTTGGATGTAGAGCTACACAACTGTTCTACCCCTATACACAACCAAGACCCCATTGATCCCTGCCCCGCTGCTTCCATCTGTCTCTTCTTACTTCATCTTATGAGTTTTTAAAAATTTATTTTGTTTTTAAGTCACTCCTGGCAGTGATCGGGGGGTAATTCCTGCCCCTGCATTCAGGGAATCACTCTTGGCAGTCTTGAGGGACCATATGGGATTCCAGGAATTGAACCTAAGCCAGTTATGTGCACCTCTTTTGATTTATTTCCTTTGTTTCCCTCCCTATGCTTAGGGGACAGGGATGATCTAGGTATGCCTTTTTTCTTTTCATTTTGGTCTCACCTGGCTCTGCACTCAGGAATTACTCTTGGCAGTGCCCAGGGGACCGTATGGGATGCTAGGGATGGAGACCAGGATGGCAGTGTGCATGGCAACTGCCCTACCTGTAGTACTACCACCCCGGCCCCGCATCCCACTTTTTCTTACATTGCATTCCCTTATCCTATTTTTTAATATATCATTTATAAGTGATCATTGTGTGCTTGTCCTTCTAGCTGATGTCATTTACCATGATATCTTCCAGTTTCAGAATTGTTAGTTGCGTACATGGTCATCATCACACCTCGCAACCTTCTGCTCATTCTACTCCAGTCACTCACATCACTCAACCCAAACCCCAAAGCTGGTTGCTAAGGACCCTGTGGTCACTAAATTCTTGAACTACCTTTACTGGTTTCCAGCTGAGGACGTGCTTCCAAAGTATTTTCCCACGGATCCATTCTAGTTACTCCTCTTTTTATCCTATATTTGTAAACAGTCACTGAACAACTTTACTTATGGCCATATTATCAAAGTCCACTCAATGGCTCTCTGAGATTACACACACATAAATACACACACATAAACACACACATATATATGTATATATATACATACACACAGACACACACAGACACACACACACATATATATATATATATATATATATATATCAACCAGACTGTGCAGATACATAGTTTTACTGATATTATCTACATTATATTCTGGCACTTTAAATGCTACCTTCCCAAAGAAATATATTATCCATCTCATATACAATATTCTTGCTATGAACCATGATTCAAATTTCTACCCAAATTAGGTATGTACTTAGGGATAATTCTTTCTTTTTTCCCTCTTTACGTATTATGACCAAGGCCTACTGATTATTCACTCTAAATATTTATTCTCAGAGCCACTACCCAGGCACATGCCTCTGTCTTTGCTTACTTGGGCTATTACTTCTGAAACCTAATCAAACCACTCTGTCTTTGGGTTCCTCTAATACATTCCACATTCTATGCTGCATGGAAGGCTCCTGGACCTTCACATTCCCTTTTGGTTATGGGTCAAGCCCCTTATCAGGTGATGCCCTAATCATCACTACTTCTTTAGCTCTCTTTTGAATTTAAGAACTTTAAATTATTTTTCTTTCTTGAATCAATCTGCTTTCCTCCTCTCCTTTAGATTTCACTGGGTTCTCGACTCTCTTTTCTTGAAATACACTCACTTGCTCCTGCCCTTTTATAAAAAGTTTCCTTCCAATTAATGAATGCGGTCATTCTATATCTATCCTTTTCCTTCTGAGGGAGAGAGATGCAGAGAGACAGAGACAGAGAGAAAGAGAGGAAACGGGGCTACCTGCTATTGAGGCAGCCTGGGGGTGGGAGGGAGGGGTGGGGTACATTGGTGGTGGAAATGGGGCACTGGTGGAGGGATGGGTGCTGGAATACTGTATTACCAAGAACCAATTATGAACACCTTTGTAATTGTATGTCTCATGGTGGTATAATAAAAAATAAAATAAAATAAAATAAAAAACAGACAACTGAAAAAAAAAAGTTTCCCTCCAAACACTTTCTATCAGAATATAAGTATCTCTGCTTGGTGATATAGTTTTGGTAATGTACTGTTCCAAAAGTCCTTCCTTCTTATCAAAAGTCCAGGATCCTCTAGTAATTGTAGTTTACATTCCATTGAATGATTAATCAGTTAAATAAATGCTATGTGATCATTACACACTCCCTTCATATTATATCTAATATATATATGTATATATATACTATATATGTATACATATTTTACATACTGGTCCTCCACAAAGAATAAGCACATTCAAGTAATGTTTTATGGATATAGAGCTCATTAGATGATGTATAGGTCGTCAGTATTAGAAATTCCAGAGTTTTTAAAGCCATGTGAATTGCTTAGGCTCAGTCCTAGAATATATTCACATTCATTAGGATTATTTGGGTAATGGTGCAGTTTATATGAGGGTTATATACTAGACAAGGTTGCATAGTTCTAAAAGCACAAACCTTGGTTAGATTTCCCACAGCACACTGCACGTCTGTTTGCCTGCTAATGTTAACACTGCCACCTGGCATTTATAGCTCATTTGGCTTCTTAGAGCTGATATTGTGATTCTTGTTTAACTTTCAAAATCTTGAGGGAGTCATATTATTTGAAAATTTATGCATAAGTGAAACATTAGTCATACTTATACTTTCTTACAGCAATTTTACATTAAGATGCTAACTGCACTGTATGAAGATTTTCCTCAAATGTTTCTTAGGTGCAGCTACACTTAATCTGGAAGTTCACATTGCCTGCCTTCTCTTCCTCCATTGTTCCTTATTTAAAAAAAAGTTTTTTTTATTATACCACCATATGATACACAATTACAAAAATGTTCATGATTGAGTTTCAGCCATATAATGTTCCAGCACCCATCCCTTCTCCAGTGCACATTTCCCACACCAACGGCCTCAAATTCCCTTCCCTCCTCCCCAGCCTGCCTCTATAGTAGGTACTTTTCCTTTCTCTCTCTCTCTCTCTCTCTCTCTCTCTCTCTCCCCCTCTTCTCTTCTCTTTCCTGACAGACATTTGGGGATTATCATGTAAATCCCTTTGTGTACATTCAACGCTTAGCTCTAGTCTGGAGTTAATATTTCTCACAATTAGTAGAACACTGGTATATATTTATATCCCAGTAACGAATGCAGTCATTCTATATCTGTCCTTATCCTCCTGACTAATTTTGTCCAGCATGAGAGTCTCCATGTCCATCCATTTGCAAATAAATTTCATGACTTCATCTTTGTGTTATATTTTATATAATGTGAAACTTACAATTTTAGCTATTTATTTTTGTTTGCTTTTGGGTCACCTATGGTGGTTCTCAGGGGTTGTTCATGACCCTGCGTTTAGTGATGACTCCTGGAAGGCTCAGAGGACCATATGGATGTCAAGAATCTTAATCAATCTAACCCAGGTCAGCTGCAAAAGTTTAACCACTGTACTACTGCTCCAGCCCCTCCTATCCTAGCCATTCTTTGAGTAAATGTTACTAGAGTGCTAAATACTTTCACTGGTTGTGTACTAAGCTCCAGAACTGGAATTCTTTCATCTTAAAGAATAAAACTCTACTTTACAAAAAGTTCCTGCTTTTCCCCTTAACAAAGCTACGGGCATCCTCCATCCTACTTTGTCGTTCTAAAAATTATCATCTAAATGGGACCAGAAATTATCTGTGCTTTTTAAAACTTGTTTATTTCATTTATAATAATTTCCTTAAGATTCATCCATGTTATAGTATGATATGATAGAATTTCCTATTTAACTGAACATATTACATTACTATGTCTATATGCATTTTGCTTATTCAACTTTCTGAAAATCAGGTCATTCCTATCTTTTTTTTTTTTTTTTTTGCTTTTTTGGGTCACACCCGGCAATGCTCAGGGGTTACTCCTGGCTCTGCACTCAGGAATCACTCCTGGCGGGTGCTTGGGGACGCGGGGATCGAACCCGGCCGGCACAGGCCGGCCGCGCAGAAGGCAAACGCCCTACCCGCTGGGCCATCGCTCCGCCCCATTTCTATCTTGATTATAATGAGTAATGCTACAATGAATGTGCCAACAAATATCTCCCTTGAGATCTTGACTTCAGTTCTTTAAAATAATTTTATTTTTTGCTTTTTTTAGTTACACCCGGCAATGCTCAAGGGTTTCTCCTGGCTCTGCACTCAGGAATAACTCCTGGCGGTGCTCGGGGGACTATATGGGATGCCGAAGATTGAACCGGGTCGGCATGGGCCGGTCGCGCGGTGCAAGGCAAACGCCTTACCTCACTGGGCTATCGCTCGGGCCTAAAAATAATTTTTTAATCTAACGAAAACTGGAATTATTGTGTCACATGATAATTCTTTTTAATGTTCTGAGGAATTGCCACACTGTTGTGCTTAAGTTTAGACTGGACATTCTCCCTTACATTCCCAACAGTAGCACATGACTTCAAATTTATTCACTTCCCCATGACTTATTTTATGATCCTTATTATTATTTTTACTGTACCCATTGTAGTTAGATAAGGTGATCTCTCATTTTGGGTTTTATTTACATTACTCTCATAGTGATGCTAGCATCTTTTCATATGCTTTCTGACCATTTGTACATTATCTTTGAAGTAATTTCTATCCAAGCTCTTTGGCTATTTAAAATTTCTCTTGTTAAAATTTTTTTTCTTGTTAAGAGCTGTAGGAGTTCTCTATATATTCTTAGTATAAATCCATTATTAGATATATGCTAGAAAAATATCTTATTTCATATTTTATGGAATAAGATATGCCTTTCACTATGTTGATTGTGTCCCTTGATATACAAAAGTTTTAAATTTTTGGTGGAAAATAAAAGATATATGAGCACCACAAATAGGAAGTGGGTCCCCTGGTGAGCATGTGTATAAACATGGCAATTAAAAGAGTACAAATGATGGTGAATTCTGTGGCTGAGAGTGCAAGTAATGTAACCTGGTATGCTCCACAATTAATTCAATATGTGAGAAGTAAATCCGTAAATATATTAAAACCCTGTTGAAGCAACAACATCAACAGCAATGAAGGGGGACAACAGAGTGAAAGAAAGAAATGGGACTTTAAAATGCTGAGTGAAATTAGAAGGAAAAAAAGACAGATATAGAATGACTGTATTCATTAATGGGATATAAATATATACCAGTGTTCTACTAAGTGTGGGAAATGATAACACCAGACTAGAACTCAGCATTGAATATACACAAAGAAACTTACATGATAAACCCTAAATATCTGTAGGGCAAGTCACAATGTGTAAGAGGAGAGAGAGAGAGACAGAGAGAGATAGAGCGAGAGACAGAGAAACAGACAGAGAGTCAGAGAGATACAGAGAGACAGAGAGAGACAGAGACAGAGAGACAGAGAGAGAGAAAGAGAGAGAAAGAGAGGAAAAGTAAAAGTGCCTGCTATAGAGGCAGGCTGGGGGGTGGTGGGAGGGAATGTGAGGATGTTGGTGGTGGAACACCAGTGGTGGATGCACTGGTGGAGGGTCAGGTGCTGGAACATTGTATAACTGAGAACCCTATAACTGAGAACCAATTATGAACACCTTTGTAATTGTATATCTCAGGGTGGTATAATAAAAAATACTGTAAAAAATAAAATAAAATAGCACAGGTATTATTCTAAAAATTGCACACATAGGTATTATTTTATACCTAATACCTGTATGTACACAGGTATTATTTTAAAAATACACACATAGGGCACACACCTATGTAGAAAGACCCTTAAAACTAGAAGAAAAAAAGGACAAAACATTGGTTTATAGAACTGAGCTTTCCAAGGCTAGGATTCTGAGACAATATGTGGAGGAAAGCATACACTCTGGTGGAGGGTGTGGTGTTGGAACGTTGGACGCCCTGATAGCTTATCATGAACAATACTGTAAACCACTATGCCTCAAATAAGACAAACAAATCAGAATAAAAGCCGCCAGAAGTCCTCACAGATTTATAGATAATTTGATGACATTGGAACTTGGTAAATTTTTCACAGTATAATTTTAGGTGTGACAGAATTCTTTCACTTTTTTTAAAAATCAAATTTCATAAATTTGGGGAACAGAGTGATAACACAGTGGGTAGGGCACTTGCCTTGCAGGTTCCATCCCTACCATTCCATATGGTCCCTCAAGCACCACCAGGAATATTGATGAATGTAGAGCCCGGAGTGACCCCTGAACATTGCTGGGTGTGACTACCCCCCCAAAAGAAAATTTCATGAATTTATAATTTATTTATAATAACCTAAAATTTTGGGAGTAGCACTTCATGCATTTACATATTAATGTCTAACCCACTCACCAATGCTCTTGTAGCATCACACTATAATAGGAGGAAAGGCAGTATCGAGTAGTGTGATGCTTTGATGAGTAGATACTAGTAGGTACTAGTAGATACTAGTAGGTATCACACTACTCGATACCTCCTTTCCTCCTATTAAGAACTCCAATGACCAAAGGAGGCAAATGGATGGTCAATGGGAACAAGACAAAGTGCTCAGCATCACTCATAATTAGGAAAATGCAAGTCAAAACAACAATGAGATATCATCTCATGCCAGTGAGAATGGCACATATGAGAAAACTCTGGAAAAAGTCAATGTTGGTGGATTTGTGGTGGGAAAGGACTCCCCATTCACTGTTGGTGGGAATGTCATCTGATTCAGCCTTTCCATAAAGGAATATGGAGCTCTATTAAAAACAAAGGAATAGAACTCCAACACAGCCCAGTGAAAGAACTTCTTGGTATCTATCTCCAGAGCATAAAAACGTAAGTTTATATGTACATCTGTGTTTATCATTGCACTTAGTGCAATAGCCCAGATAGGAAAATAACACAAATGCTCAACTATAGATAAATGGATCAATAAGTTGTGATATATTATGAAGCTCTATTAAAGAAAAAATGCATGCAATTTGCAGCAACAGGGATAGAAGTAAAGGATAACATGAAAGTGAATCTGTTAGAAGGAAAGAGAAAGATGCAGAAATTTCTTTCCATATATGGAGCTTAAAGACACACAGCAAAAAGCACACACAGTCCAAAGGCAACATTCCTGGAGAACTGAGCCACAACAGTTGAGCTGGGTGGGAACATGGGGGTCCTTGGGAGCAAGAGGTGGCTACACCGATAATGGGTGTGATGCTAGAACTGTGTGCACAAGTAACCATTATTAACACATTTAAACCACAGAATATCAGTTAATAAAAACCCCATTTTTGCCAAGCGGCACAAATGCTGGCTGACTTCGACCGAGAATGTGGAAAGATAGGTCTACAGCTGAATCTAAAGAAAACAATGTTTATGAAAAATGAACTAGTTCCAGAGGCCCCATTCACTCTCAATGGAACAAACATCTCTGAATGCAGCAGTTATGTGTACCTAGGTCGAGAAATCAACATGATGAACGACCTAAAACCTGAGCTGCGCCAGGAGGAAGAGAGCAGCACGGAATGCCTTCAAAGGCATGGAAGAAATAGCTAAAAGGACAAAGAACCTCCGGCTCCGGGCACATCTCTTCGACTCCACCGTTCTCCCTGCATTAACATACGCCTCAGAGTCCTGGGCCCTACGAAAGCAGGATGAGAATGCTATTCGTGTCTCCCAGAGAGGAATCGAAAGAGCTATGCTTGGAATATCACGCCTCACTCAAGTGAGAGAAGGAATCCGGAGTTCTGACCTCCGTCGCTATTCCAGAATCAGGGACTCTGTCTCGTTTGCCAAGGCATCGAAAATCAGATGGGCTGGACATGTAATGCGATTTGGAGACGACTGCTGGACTAGAGCCATTACCGACTGGATCCCAAGGGATGTCAAAAGATCACGTGGCCGCCCACCTACAAGATGGTCAGACTTCCTTGTGAAGACCCTGAAGGAACGTTTTGAGGCTCTTCATATTCATGAATCAACCAGATGCCATTGGGCTACATTGGCACGTGATAGGGTCCAATGGAAATGTTACTGGCGCCCGCCGAGCAAGTCGATGAATAACGGGATTCAAGTGATCAAGTGATCAAAAACCCTAGAGACAAAAAGCTCCAATGGAAGATTTGTCATCAATCACAGGCCTCTGGGATGAGCTGTAGGGGAGAGAGGAGAGAGAAACAGGCAAATCTTTAAGTGAATGAAAGTCAAGTTCAGGGCTACAGGGAGGCAGCTTTTTAATTCCAAGAAATCTTATAGTTGCATTCTTCTCTGGCATAAAGGGAGTTTAAAATGATTTACTTTGTGGAACATTTTATTTGCTTTCTTAAAGCAATAAAAACAAAACATCGGACAAGAAAAATTTGAAAAGGGAGGTTTTATTCATGAGGAAATTTCTACACAACTGTGACTCTGACACACTTCCTCCCCTCCTCTACTGCCATGCTCCAGGTGTGTTTACACAGGTGCAGTCATTGTGCACAGGCAAGGCCATGACTTGTTTGATCTGATGACATCTCTCTAAGAATGTTCCCGGGATTTCATGCTTTCCCGCTTACTGGATTTCTTTTTTTGCTTTTAATATAGAATTGTGGTTGGTAACACAAATAACTGTATAGTTACAACTATGCAGTTGTTATGTTATATACTATGAATATAGTTATATACACAAATAACTGTATAGTTATAACTATACACTATAAATTAGTTATATACACAAATAACTATAGTTATAAATATATAGCTATAACTAGTTATAACTATATAGTTATAAAAACTGTATAGTTATCTAGTTATAAATAACTGTATAATTATAACGATAAGTTATTTATGTATATAACTATATAGTATATAACACAATAACTGCACTGTTATGCAAATAACTGTCTACTAATATTATGCAGAGTATTTGGCTGGCGGATATATTGTGATAGTATACAATAATGGGAATAGCTACAAGTCTATGCTAATGCCATTTTTCTATTATGATCACTTGATCACTTCACTTGATCACTTGATCACTTGATCACTTGAATCCTGTTATTCATCGATTTGCTCTGAGCTCGAGCGGGTGCCAGTAACATTTCCATTGGACCCTATCACGTGCCAATGTAGCCCAATGGCATCTGGTTGATTCAGGAATATGAAGAGCCTCAAACCGTTCCTTCAGGGTCTTGACAAGGAAGTCTGACCATCTTGTAGGTGGGCGGCCACGTGATCTTTCGACATCCCGTGGGATCCAGTCAGTAACGGCTCTAGTCCAGCAGTTGTTTCCAAATCACGATAAATCCAGATACACCCGCAGAGCAGAAACCAGCTTTCCCCAGATTTACCTCCAAATTACGATAAAGGGAAGATGATGTGGAGATGCAGAACAGTAGAAGATAGAGAGAGAAAAGAGGAAACTGGGGTACCTGCTAAGGCGGGGGGGGGGGGGGGGGAGGGGTACATTGGTGGTGGAAATGGGGCACTGGGGGAGGGATGGGTGCTGAATACTGTATTACCACAACCACCAATTATGAACACCTTTGTAATTGTGTGTTTCACGGTAGTATAATAAAAATTAAAAAAAACAAATTACCGATAAAGGTGATAAACATAATTATTCATTTACTGGGTTTTATTTGTCTGATTTTTGGCCACACCTGTTGATGCTCAGGGCTTACTATTGGTGAGGTCATGGGACCATATAGGTGTCAGGGATTGAACTAGGCTCAGTAGTACACAGGGAAATGTCTGACCTACTTGCTCTACTATCTTTTCAGCTTCATTTAGTCTTTGACACATTTCAGAACTTACCCTGAAGACCAACATATAGAATTCTGCAAGGTTCCATATAATTTAGGAGCTTAGGAGCTTATCAAGTTTACTACTAACTTAAATAACTAGGGAATGTCTATGTAAGTAGATATATAAGAGAAAAACAGGCAGAGAATTAGACATCAGCACCCTAAGGAATACATAGATGCATATTCTGAATTGGGAAATAGTTTCCTGGATATCAGTAAAATCCTTCAGAAATGTATTGAAGATTTATTACTTAAAATTGCAGAAAATTACTTTATAAATAGAGTCCCTTGTCATTTCACATCTTCATTCAGAATAACATTGAACAAACTGTAGGGTGAGTATAGGATATTCCTATTAATCTTGACATCAGTTTGGAAAGCAAAACATTTTAAATAAGTAACAGAATTGCATCCAGTTATAAGTAGTAAACTGTAGGAAAAGTGTCTGTTTCCTTTGATTACACTTATACTTAATTGTATCACTGTATCACTGTCTTCCCATTCATCATCAATTTGCTCGAGCGGGCACCAGTAAAATCTCCATATATCCTGTCTCATGCAAGTAGAGCCCAAGGGCATAAAGAACATAAAGAGCCTCAAACCATTCCATCAGGTCATGGGAATGAGGCCTATAATTGTTACTGGTATTTGGCATATCAAATACGACACGGGTAGCTTGCCAGGCTCTGCCGTGCGGGTAGCATACTCTTGTAGTCATCTCTAAATCCATCATTTATTGATGAACTGCACGGCCGCGATTAGCTGGTCTGCTGGGTGGTGTTCTGATGAGGGGGAAGTCCAGATGTGGAAAATGGAGGCCCTCATGGAGTTGAGGGGTCATCTGGCTTGTTGCAAGGCTCTGCTGGGGTGGCAGGCCAGCGCTAGAACCCACCATCCCTCCTGGGCGCCTTGTGAGCAGCTGAGCACAGGGAGAGCCAGTAGCAGCTCTGCCCCATGTCTGTGAGTCTCTGGATCAGCATACCTGGGCCGGATTTAAAAAAAGACTGCTGCAGGGTGGATCTTGATGAGCCGAGCTGTGATAGGCTGGTCTGCTGGGTGGAGTTCTGATGGGGGGAAGTCCAGATGTGGAAAATGTAGGTCCTCATGGAGGGGGTCGTCTGACTTGTTGTGAGGGTCTGCTGGGGTGGCGGACCAGGGCTAGAACCCGCCATCCCTCCGGGTGCCTCGTGAGCGGCTGGGCACAGGGAGAGCCAGTAGCAGCTCTGCCCCATGTCTGTGAGTCTATACTTAATTAACATATTCAATTAAAAGAGTTTATCAGTTATCAAAGCCATGAATTAAGTTTTGGGGAAAACATGACAGCATTCCAGAGATTTTAGTTAAAAATGTACATAGGTTAATTGTGTTTACATATCTTCCCTTCCATAGACGAC
Organism: Cryptotis parvus; assembly: GCA_021461705.1. Lineage (NCBI taxonomy): Eukaryota > Metazoa > Chordata > Mammalia > Eulipotyphla > Soricidae > Cryptotis > Cryptotis parvus. Next base: position 64,758 of record JAJIBD010009833.1, read on the forward strand.
TCCACAGTTAGAAAAGCATCTTTGGATATTAGAATCAAGTTGTAAAAGATTTGCTTAACAAATTTTACAGAACAAGCAGAAACAAAACACTGAATCACTTTATTGCGCGATTTCCTTTTCTACATTGTTTTCTAAACAGCTACTAGAGGTTTTATTACCGTGAGAATAGAAGTTGTATGTCTGCCTGAAATTGTACTAATCTATCACTGGCCAGCAAAAACACATTCCTGAGACATTAAGTGGCCACAAAAGATACGACATCAAGAAAGACCTTTGAGGAAAAGAGTCCAAGAAAATGGAGTACATTTTACAACATAAAATTTTTTTTACTCCTGAAATCCTACCCCAGGAATGGCCCAGCCTTAAATGTATCCAAGACATGGTTAAGAAGCACAGATTGCATACGTGTCCCACTAACTAAGAATTTCACAGCCTCCTCCACAGGAATCTGTTCTTTGTGCACAAAAAATAACAAGTTGAGCCCCAAAGAGCAGAAGTGAAAAGCACCTTTGAAAAGCACTAGGTGCTGGCTCATAGACTTGTCCATAAGGTTCCTGCTAATCTGCTAGTTAAAATGGTGCATTCCTGTGTTCCATACCAAAGAGAAAGATTGGAGAAGTACAACAGAAATGTCCTTATGTGGAGACCAAAATGCCAGCTACAGTTGCTTGGAATGACAAGCACTCAAAATTGCTGTGTATTTCCCAGTCTGAAACAAACTCTCAATATCAAATTCTACCTGTCTTACAAAGTTCATTTTAATATCTGTCTCATGAAATAAAAGCTATTCTGATAAATCTCTGCTCATGAAAGTCAACTAACCAAGGGGGTTGGACACGGTGTTCATTCAGCAGAAAGACACCACATCATCACCTGTTGTCAAATGAGATTCCTCACTGTGCAGGTAGGAGATACATAGACTGGGGGTGGACTCTGGGTGAGAGTTGCTTTTAATGAATTGGAGCATGTAACTCAGGAAAGAGTTCACCTTCTTTCATGAACTGCAGCTCAGGAAAGAGTTCACCTTCTTTCATGAACTGCATCCATATGAAAGTAGAAGGTCACAGCACCAAACACTACTTAAAATTTCCTAGAAGAATAGATGCCGAGCTTTTAACTTCTGTTTTGCTGCTTTTTCACTGTTTCTACTTCAGCAACAACTTGAATTTCACAGAGCTGTCAAGAGTTCAATCAGGAATACATTTCTACAACAATAGCATTTTATCACAGAATGATAAATATTTGGATTTTCCTTGATATTTAAATGGAAGTTGGGGCTAAGATTTTGTGAGGACAGTGGGGTCTTATTTGTACTGCTGGAACCCCAGAACCAAACCCACAGGTGCAGCAGACATCTGTAAACATCGACTGGCCAGCATTGCTCCCTCCCATGGGGTGGTTATTGTGCTGGGATTTTGAAGTGGGAGGAAGAAATGAAAATCTGGGCATCCAACACTGCCCACTTTAGCTTTCTTGCATCATAGTCTAGTGACTGGGGACTCAGTGTAAAGACCACTGGCAGAAGTTTCTAAAATGGTATTGAATTTTCTGAAGACCCGGGTCAACAGTCCTGTCTTTGAATCTGACACTGGAAATCCAAAGCTTGAGACTGAGGTCTGCGCCACATTATGACTAGTGTGTTCTTTGAACTTGTCACAGAATTTTGACACATGTCTGTGGCCAGTGTGGCCATGGTGCTTTGACATGGGTCAGTAGCCAGAGTTGCACTCATCAGAGTCCACGCTTTGCTACAGTCATATATAATATATAATATATAAGACGTTTCATCTAACTGTTTCATAATTCCACCTACACCAAACAACAGAATAACACAGGACTCCAAAAGGTCATTAGCTTGACCTTTTCTCTTTGCCAATCATGTTATTATTATCTACTTTTTGAACAGAAGAGGTATAATATAGCAGGTAAGGCACCTGCCTTGCATGCAGACACTCTAATCCTGGTGCAATCTCTGGCACCTCATATGGCCTCCTGAGCACTGTCAGGGGTCTCCTCTGAATACAGAGCCAGGAATACCTCCTGAGTCCTGAACCCCCTCCAATATTATCTTCCATCTTTGGTCCCCCTTAGGAAGTACTGAACAATCATTTCCTCCTAATGATCTGTTGCTAAAGCTGGTAGCATAAAACCGAGCATCTATCAGAGCCAGACAGGAGAGCAGAGCAAGATAAGATGCTGCCTTGTTAAGAATCAAAGTGTTTCTCTAGACTGGGCAGAATGTGCTCCACAGCCATGCAAGGAACATGCTACTCCAAGGCACATGCTACTCGGCAGCTACTTTTCTCCACAGCTTCCTCTTATGCCCCCATAATATTCACTGGAGGTGGAACAGAGGGAGGCACGGCGGTTTGCATTTTGTTTGCATCTTGTCTCTTCCCATAGACCTCCTAAACTCTTCCTGGAAGGAGCTGGTATCTTTGTTATCTTTATATCTTAAAGGGCCCAGAACTGCATGACTCACAAGTGGTGCTCACTACATACTAGTGAATAAATGAATTACCTCAGCTCAACAGTACATTTATATTGCGAGTGAGTTTAGTAAATAAAATGTCATAGAAATGTTGGCCATCAAGGATGATGGGGTATAGAGGCCCTATTTCCATATATAGATACTGGGAGTCTCCAATACAGAGCTGATAAGTTCTGCTCAGGAAGGTGGGGTTGGTTCAGTAAGTAGCAGGGGCTGCATTTAGGACTGGTGACTTAAATTTGCTTTTCTGCTCTTAGCAAGGATCACTGTGGGATATTCGTGATGACAACTGTAGCAGGTATTGGAGACTGTCTTCCCTGCGGAAACATCAGTTGTGCCCTTTCTCTGCTGAGCAGGGGCGGAATAAGAAAACAAAGCGGAGCTTGTTTGCATTGTTTCCTTTGTCACTTCAAGCTCCATTTTTGTTGTCTCTTGGATTTTGCAGGAATAAGCCTGTGGATTTAGGGTATATTCCCTGCAACTAATTATGCAGCTGTGTGGGCAATGCTCTTTGCTATTTTCACGAGCTGTGTCAAAACTATTTAAAACCATGAGCACAAAATTTATCTTTAGAAAGAAAAACTCAGTTATCCTAAAGGTTCTCCTGCTGGCTTTATCAACAGACCCTTGCTTTGAAAAATAAGGCTTTCTTCAAACTAAAGAGATAGAAAACTCATCATGATTCAGTATCAGACGAAGAGCTTGTTTCTTGATCTCAAACCAGGAATACAACAAAGATGCCAAAAACTCAAGAGGGGTTGAAAATTCAGAAGAATAATCTTACAGTAGCTGAAATGAACATCAGCTCTTCTGTAAGGATAG
>JAJIBD010009834.1:0-37785 GCA_021461705.1 Cryptotis parvus
ATGGTAAAGCAGCCAAAAAAGTCCTTCAAGCTCTACGATTGAAGTTATTAATACTGATGAGTCCAGCAATAACGATGAGCTATATAACCTCTCTGAAAAGGAATTTCGTAAGCAACTGTTAAAGATGTACAAGGAAATAAAAGAAACAATGGAATACACACTCAGTAAAGTACAAGAGGAATTGAGAGCAGAATTGAGTAAATTTCAGACCAAAGTACAAGCAGAAATGACAGATATTAAAAATGAGGTAAGTGAACTGAAAAACACAGGAGAAGGCCTCCAAAAGCAGAGTAACAGCTACTGAAGAAAGAATTAGTGATCTCGAAGACGAGGTTCAGAAATTCTGTAGACAACACCAGAAGATGGAAAAAAAAGACTCACAATCAACGAGCAGACTACCAGAGAAAATCGGGATGAAGTCAAAAGGAACAACATACGCATCATTGGGGTGCCAGAAGGTCAAGAAGAAAACCCTGATGAAGAAGATACTGTCAAAGCCATCATCGCTGAAAAGTTTCCCGAACTGAAGAAAGCATGCTCCCAGATACAGAAGGTCCGAAGGATACCAGCTAAAAGAAACCCCAATAAGAATACTCCAAGACACATCCTTATTAAAATGACAAAAACGATAGACAGAGATAGAATACTGAAAGCAGCAAGATCAAAGAAGGAAATCACATACAAAGGAGCATCCCTGAGATTTACAGCAGACTTCTCAGATGAAACACTCCAAGCCCGAAAACAATGGTGGGATATAGTGAAAAAGACTCAATGAACTCCAGGCCTCACCAAGAATTCTTTACCCAGCTAGACTTACTTCAGATGCGAAGGAAAGATACACAACTTCATGGATAAACAACAACTCAAGAAATTCATAGACTCAAAACCAACTCTAAAAGAAGGATTGAAGGGTCTATTGTAAAATAAGACAACCCAAAACCACAACAACGTTAAAAAGAAAGATGGCACAAAAATCCAATGACAATAATCTCGCTCAAAGTCAATGGTCTAAATGCACCAATTAAGAGACACAGGGTGGGAAAATGGATTAAAAAACTGAATCCAACATTCTGCTGCCTACAAGAAACACATCTGAATAACCAGAGCAAACACAGACTCAAAGTCAAAGGCTGGAATACCATTCTCCACGCAAACAACCCCTCCAAAAAAGGCGGGTGTGGCCATACTCGTATCTGACAATATAGATTTCAGGCTGAAAAAGGTCAAAAAGGGACAATGAAGGCCATTTCTTAATAATTAAGGGGTATGTATACCAGGAAGAAATCACACTGCTAAACATATATGCGCCAAACCGAGGGGTCAGCAAAATACTTAAAACGACTATTAATAGACCTCAAAGAAGACATTAACAGTAGCACAATAATAGTCAAAGATTTCAACACTGCCTTATTGACTATGGATAGATCGACGAGGCTGAAACTCACCAGGGAAATACTGGACCTGAAGGAAGAAATAGAAGAAAGAGAGCTGGTTGATATATACAGGGCTTTTCATCCCAAAAAAGGTGAATACACTGTTTTTCCAGTGCACATGGAACATACTCCAAGATAGACCATATACTGAGCCACAAAGCATACCTAAATAAAATAAAAAAGATTGAAATTGTGTCAACTATCTTTTCAGATCACGATGCACTGAAAATAGTAGTGAACCATACACAGAAGCAGGGAGCTAAACCAAACACCTGGAAACTAAACAGCTCACTGCTGAACAACAAATGGGTCATAGAAGAAATCAAACAGGAAATCAAAAGATTCTTAGAAACAAATGACAATGAAGATACCAACTATCAGAACTTGTGGGACACAGCAAAAAGCTGTGATAAGAGGAAAGTTCATAGCTCTGCAAGCATTCATCAGAAAAGAAGAAAGGGCCCATATAAATAACCTGACCTCACAGCTGAAAATATTAGAAAAGGACCAACAAGGGAAGCCCAACCCAGGCAGAAGGAAATAGTGAAACTTAGGGAGGAAATCAACGACCTGGAAACCAAAAAAAAAACGATCTGAAAGATTAATGAAACCAAGAGCCGGTTTTTTGAAAACTTAAACAAGATCGACAAGCCACTGGCAAGACTTGTAAGGACAGGGAAAGAGAGAACCCAAATAAACAGAATCAGAAATGAAAATGGTGACATCACAACAGAAAAAACAGAAATACAAAAGATCATCAGAGGTTATTTTGAGAACCTGTATGCCACAAAACATGAGAACCTAGAAGAAATGGATAAATTCCTGAAGCCCTATAACCTCCCACGATTGAAACAAGAATACCTTCAATACCTAAATAAGCCTATCACCATCGGGGAAATTGAAACAGTAATTAAAAAGTCTGCCCAAACACAAAAGCCCAGGTCCAGATGGGTTCACTGGTGAATTCTACCAAACCTTTAAGGAGGACCTACTGCCAGTCCTGTTCAAGCTCTTCCAGGAAATAGAAGAAACAGAAACACTCCCAAACAGCTTCTACGAGGTGCATATCACCCTGATACCCAAAGCAGGGAAGAGACAATACAAAGAAGGAAAATTACAGACCAATCTCCTTGCTGAACACAGATGCTAAGATCTTCAACAAAAATACTAGCAAACAGAATCCAAAGACTCATCAAAATGATCATACATCATGACCAAGTAGGATTCATCCCAGGAATGCAAGGATGGTTCAACATTCGAAAATCAATCAACATAATACATCACATCAATAAGAGAAAACATAAAAAACCATATGGTCCTATCGATAGATGCAGAAAAAGCATTTGACAAGATCCAGCACCCATTCATGATTAAAACCCTCCAGAAAATGGGAATTGAAGGAAGCTTCCTCAAGATAGTCAAAGCCATCTACCAAAAGCCCACAGCGAGTATCATTCTCAATGGGGAAAAATTGAAAGCCTCTCCCTTAAGATCAGGAACACGACAAGGTTGCCCTCTCTCACCTCTTTTATTCAATATAGTACTGGAGGTACTTGCCATAGCAATCAGAGAAGAAAAGGACATTAAGGGCACCCAGATAGGCAAGGAAGAAATCAAGCTATAATTATTTGCAGATGACATGATATTATACCTAGAGAACCCTAAACTCTCGACCCAAAAACTCTTAGAAACAATAGATAGGTATAGTAGAGTGGCAGGGTACAAAATCAATACCCAAAAGTCGGTGGCTTTCCTATACACAAATAACGAAAGAGAAGAAAGGGATGTTAAGAAATCGATTCCATTCACAATTGTGCCACAGAAAATCAAATACCTAGGAATCAGCTTAACCAAGTGTGTAAAGGATCTATACAAAGAGAACTACAAGACACTGCTTCAAGAAATAAAAGAGGACACGAGGAAATGGAAACACATTCCCTGCTCATGGATGGGGAGAATCAACATTGTTAAGATGGTAATACTCCCTAGAGCTTTTGTACAGATTCAATGCGGTTCCTATAAGGATTCCCATGACATTCTTTAAAGAAATTGACCAAACACTTCTGAAATTCGTATGGAATAATAAGCCCCCCACGGATAGCTAAAGCAATCCTTGGGAAGAAGAAGATGGGAGGCATCACCTTTCCCAACCTCAAACTGTACTACAAAGCAGCAGTAATTAAAACAGCGTGGTACTGGAATAAAAACAGACCCGGTGGACCTATGGAATAGAGTTGAGTATCCTGACACCCACCCTCAAAGACATGATCAGTTAATCTTTGATAAAGGTGCAAAGAGTCCAAACTGGAGTAAGGAAAGCCTCTTCAACAAGTGGTGCTGGGAAAACTGGACAGCTACATGTAAAAAAATGAATTTGGACCTGTGTCTAACACCTTGCACAAAAAATCAGTTCAAAATGGATTAAAGATCTCAATGTCAGACCTGAATCCATAAAGTATGTTGAAGAAAATATAGGAAAAACCCTCCACAACATCGATGCTAAAGACATCTTCAAAGGTGAAACACCATTAACAAAGCAACTAGAAGAAAATATAAATATATGGGACTACATGAAACTGAAGAGCTTCTGCACCTCGGAAAGAAACAGTGACCAAGATAGAAAGACAGTCGACAGAATGGGAAAGAATATTCACCCAATACCCATCTGATAAGGGGTTAATATCCAGGATATATCAGGCACTGGTACAGCTATATAAGAAAAAAACAGCCAACCCCATTAGAAAATGGGGAGAGGAGATGAACAGAAACTTTGACAAGGAAGAAATCCGAATGGCCAAAAAGGCATATGAAAAAATGCTCATCATCACTAATCATCAGAGAGATGCAAATCAAAACAACAATGAGATATCACCCCACACCACAGAGAATGACCCATATCCAAAAGGGTAAAAGCAACAAGTGCTGGCGTGGATGTGGGGAAAAGGGGACTCTCATACACTGTTGGTGGGAATGTCGACTTGTACAACCTTTCTGGAAAACAATATGGACATTCCTCCAAAGACTAGAAATTGAGCTCCCCTTTGACCCAGCCATACCGCTCCTGGGAATATACCCTGGAAAGCCAAAAACGCACAGCGGAAACACAATCCGCCCTTTTATTTTCATAGCAGCACTGTTCACAATAGCCAAAACCTGGAAACAACCAGTATGCCCGAGAACTGATGACTGGATAAAGAAACTGTGGTACATCTACACAATGGAATACTATGCAGCTGTCAGAAAAAATGAAGTTATGAAATTTTGCTATAAATGGATGGATATGGAAAGAATCATGTTGAGTGAAATTAGTCAGAAGGAAAGAGAGAGACATAGAATGACTGCATTTATTTGCATGACATAAATATACTAGGTGATCTTACCAAAAGTGGAAATTACCACAAGCGTGTGGGAGTCAGGAGGTTGGTTTAGATAGAGAAAGGAACATGAGTGAATAAATGTCTAAAGTTCTGATACTAACATAGAACTGAGCATTAAATACAGACAAAAAATGCAAATGATGGCTTCTAAGTGTGCGTAGTGCAACCCACAATGTGTGGGAGAAGGAGGAGAGAGAGAGGGAGAGGAGAGGAGATAAAGAACCTGCCATTTAGGCGGGATGTGGGAGGGGGAGGGAATTGGGGACATGGGTGGTGGCTGAGGGGCACTGGTGGAGGGCGGGGTGCTGGAACACCATGTGACCGGAAACCCCCAAGCGTGAACAACGTTGTAATTGTATATCTCACGGTGGTATAATAAAATGTTAAAAAAAAAATAAAAGACTGACAGTAAAAAAAAAAAAAAAAGAATGGACAAGACTCATGGTAACAGCCCCTGCACCCTAACCTGTGGATCCAGAGAGGAGTGGTGGGGCTGAGTTCACAGGGAAGAGAGGCCGAGCACAGGGGACACAGCAGATGTGGGGGTCTGTGGAAATTTGGGCTGGGGGAGTGAAATGAGGGTGTGACCCAGAAACAGCAACACTCAGACTATTTTCATCATATTTCCTCAATTAAAATAACAAAGATGAGAGGGGGAAACTCCTTTCTGTGAAAAGTGGTGACCTTTTTTAGGAAGGGAAAATTGACCACCCCCCTGTGCTAAAGGGACATGACTGCCCCTAGTGGGCTCTGGACAGGAAGAGCAATAAGCAGATGGACACTAGAAGTTAAGTACTGGGATGCGTGGGTCCAGCTGCGCTGGCAAGGACGGTCTTGGGCTCCAGGAGTTTGTGTGGCTCCAGTCAAAGCCGCCCAGTGTCCTCCACATTCATGGCCAACTCCCACAGTCCCAGTGCAGCATGACTGTATTCCAGCCCCAAACACCTGGTCCTTATCCTCAGAATGGAGTCCTGGGGACACTGAGGCAGGAGACTGGTTCTCAGTCCTACTCTTCAACCACCCTGTGACCGCCAGGGTGGGGAGCAGATTGGGGTCATGGGGGGGCGCCAGTCTTGAGGCTCTCTGGGAAATTCACCTTTGTTGCAGGGCAGAGGAAACCCGGGTCTGTGCCCATTCAGTGTGTGGATGCAGGAGCTGGTTGAACAAAAATGAAAGTAAATAATAACTAAACTTTTATATAATTGGTGTATTAAATTTAGTTCACATTTCAATTAAAAAAGACAAGAAAACGATCCACCACAGAGGGGAAAAAGAACAAAACTTAAAAAAAGAAAGAAAAAGAAACAAACAAAGATAGAAACAAAGAAACAAACAAAGAAACAAACAAAGAAACAAACTAATAAACAAAGAAACACTCAAAGAAACAAACAAAGAAACAAACTAATAAACAAAGAAACACTCAAAGAAACAAACAAAGAAACAAACTAATAAACAAAGAAACACTCAAAGAAACAAAGAAACAAAGAAACAAACAAAGAAAGAAAAGAAAAATAATGAAAGGAAACAACACCCTCCAGGCACCTCTCCACCTGCCCCTGGACCTCCCCTTTAGTCAGAGAGCAGAGCTGCCCCTGGGGTTACACGCACCCCTATAGCTCCCCTCTGTCTCCTCAGCAGGTTTGTGTCTGGGCTCACAGGAACTTGCCCTCACTGTGTCTCTTACACAATAATACATGGCTGTGTCCTCAGTCACTGAGTTGCTCAGTTTCAAGTAAACTTGGTTCTTGGGAGGTGTCCCTGAAGATGCTGAGTCAGGGCTGAAGACTTGGTTTATAATACGTGTTTCCATTACCCCATATAACACCAACCCACTCCAACCCCTTTCCAGGGGCCTGTCGGACCCAGTGTACACCATAGCTGGTTATAGAGAATCCAGAGACTGAACAGGTGAGGGACAGCATCTGTGAGTGCATCATTAAACTGGGTCCCGACTCCTGCAGCTGTACCTGGGACAGAACACCTGGGGACAGACACCCATAGTGAGTCATGGTTCAGAGGCCCCATATCCACCTTTGAGCCTCTGTCCAGGGGATACTCACACCTGGGAGCTGCTACCAGAAAGAGGAGGAACCAGCGCTGATGCACGTTCCGCCCACGAGGTCAATGATCTCAGACTCTGTGTCAGGGAGAGGGATCCCCGAGTTGGGCTGAGTGTGAACGTGGTTTTAATCCTGGGTCCCAAGTGCAGATGTGCATGGGGGGGGAGCCTGTGTGGAGAAAGGAGGGGGACACGGGGGGAGGCTGGTGTCGGGCGCCCCGGGGAAGAGGTGCTGACTGTGGCTCAGAGCATTCCAGCCTCTCCCTGGGGCCCTGGTCACACCTGGGCCTCTTCCTCTCCAGCACAGGAAACGTGCTGAGGAGCTCTCAGAAAACAGCAATTGCTCAGGGGAAAAGGCAGCTGTGAGGAGAGTCCCCATGCCTCAGGTCCCTGATGACCATCCACCCCACCAGGCCTCTGCACTGTAGACAGGCTTCTGCCTTCCATGTCCCTGTGTGTTCGCTCCTGTTCTCCAACTGTGTATGCAAACCTTGGGTCTGTCAATGTAATTATCACGTGAATTATCACAGTTCACTGTAATTATCCCATGAATTGAGACAGCTGGGGTCAATCCATAGTCAATTAAATTTCACAGTAGTTTATTCACTCACTTACCTCAAGTAAAAATTACTGTGCCTCGATCACCTTCACTCCTAATATTCACGTTTCAGGGTGGATTTGTTCTTCCTCACTAGTGATGGGTTTGTATTGGGACAAGGAAATTCCTCTGTCTCGGTGACCTTGTTATGGTTGGCCTTGTCAGGAGCGCCTACACCTGCTCTGTCCTGCATGTAACTAATCTTCAGAAGATGCTCATGAACCTCAGAGCCTGATTTTAGGGTTATCGTTGAGGCTCAGAGCCCTGTGATAGTCCTAGACAGAGCTCACTGAGGGTCCTCAGCACACAAACTACTGGAACAGAAATTGGTCTTGGTGCTCAGACTCACACATTCAACAAGGTACAGTATGCAAGCCCTGAGCAGTGTGGGGTGTGGCCTCCCCTGTACTCCCCACTAATAAATAGAATATAGGTGTAGACTGGATACAACAAGTGAATTCCCTAATTCCATGAGATGACACATTGAGATAATTATAGTTTACCAGAAAATATAAAACATTTATTTTGTTTTAGTTTTAGTTTTTTACTGAATTACCCTGAGCAGCAAAGTGGCTCATGATTAAGTGCCTCACATGCATGTTTCCAGAATAACCTCTTCACCAGTGCCCACTTCCATCCACCAGTGTCCTCAGTCACTTCCACCCCGCCTCTATGGCAGGCACTGTTTCCTTCCCAGGCTTTTTGGCTTAAGTCCTGTTGCTGATATGGCATCACCCTGACCCTTACACATCTCCTCAGTGCCCATCCACCTCCAGAGTGACTTCCTCTATCCGTGTCCAGTGGGCCCTGCCCTCCCCTCCCCTACCTCTCCTCCCCAAAACAGTTTCCTACTAAAGAACAGTTCTTTTTCTTCCTCTCTATTGCCTTTGGACATAAGTTCAAAATTAGATTTTTTCTAAAAGTCAGTATTAAGGTTCAAAGGTCATATACAACCCAGCAAGTTTAACAAAATTGTACCAAATCACAGAAACACACAAACAGCAACTGGGCTAACATGAGAACTGGGATGGATGATCTCACACCTCATATACAAGGCATCTCTATGGGGTAATAAACTGTCTTACACACAGCCTGGAACTCTCTGTGTCTGTCCCCAGGTGTCCTGTTCCAGCGTTCCAGGACCAGTGACTCCTTACAGACCTGACCCTCCCCTGCTGTCAATGTTCTCTCCACCACAACAGGCAGTTCCCAGGAGAGCTGGTGACCCAGAGCTCAGGAAGGAGGCGGGAGTGTGTGCGGGAGGTGCACAGTGATGAGACCCTTTCCTGCAGCTGCTTCCCAGGACCCGCAGACACTTTCCTACAGTCACTAAACTTGTTTCCAACGACCTACTGTAATGTAGATGTTAGTGATTATTTTGCTTTCTTTTAGTATATCAAATTAGATGTGTTGCTTTTTGTCAAACCTTTTTTCTCACTCACAGTCGTTTCACTCACATTTGTCGATTTAAGAAAACACCCTTTTTGCCACTATTAATTTAGTAGAAACAATAAGATACGTGATTTAGGCCTGAGAGAAAGCTCAGATCATTCAGTTTGAATTTTCTGATGTTTGACTCTCCTGGATGACAAACACCCCGTTATAATTTTGTTGTGGGCAGCTGTTTAGGCAGGTGTAATGGGATGGGGGCATGCTTCATACACGGAATTCCCTAGTCTATTTCCAACATATTCTTCATCCCCTGGTCACTCTATCCAGAGCATAGACCAGAAGGAGAACTTGAGCACTTCCAGGTTGGCTCCAAAACAGAGTAAAACCAAACTGCTCCATTTTTTATGTTCAAGTGTTGTTGATCACTTGATCACTTGATATCCCATTATTCATCGATTTGCTCGAGAGGTTGCCAGTAATGTTTCCATTTGACCTATCACGTGCCGGTGTATCCCAATGGCATCTGTCTGTTTTGGGGATATTGAGAGCTTCGAATTGTTTGTTTAGGGTCCTGATAAGGAAGTCTGACCATCTTGCAGGTGGGCAGCCACGCCATCTTTTGGCGCCCTGTGGGATCCATCAGCAATGGCTCTAGTACAAAGGTCGTCTCCAGATCCCATTATATGACCAGCCCATCTGATTTTCGATGTTCTGGCAGATGAGACAGCGTCCTTGATTTTAGAATAGTTAAATAGTATTTTTCAGAAGAGTTGGCATTGCAGATTAGATAGTAACACCTAACTGCTATTATAATAAGTGAATGTTTGCTTATAATTAAATTAAATTTTATGTAATTATTGAATATATATGTTTAAAACTTAATTTGAAGCATAAACAAAACATAATAGTGATTATTGATATTTTGAATTAAATTCTAATATAAAAAATTATGGCTTTATTTCTGATACTTTCTCTTTTTATGATAGCGTATTTTCTTTTCTGCGTTTTAGAATTGAATCACTTGTGTGTAATAAGCAGGACAGTTCTACTGTTCAAGAAGGGAGACATTCATGTCAGTAGCATCGATTGGCCCATCTGCCTTTTGTCCATCATCTGCAAGTTGTTCACTTGAGTCATCCTGAACAGAATTGGCAGAACATTAGATGAAGGACAACTATGCGAGCAAGCTGGCTTCTGAAAAGGATTCAGCACAATCAACCATATCCACACTGTAATGAAGCTCACTGAGGTTTGTAGGGAGTTCAAGATGCCTCTCTTTCTGACGTTCATTGATTTAAAGAAAGTCTTTGATTCTGTTGAAACCGAAGAAGTCATCGAAGCCCTAGCCAAACAGGTCATTCAAACTCAATACATCAATATCCCTCATGAGCTGTATTACGGATTCACCACCAGGATCTCACCATTCTACAAGGAAGTGATCATTGTTGTCAAAAGAGGCGTTCATCAGGGTGATACCATTTCACCAAAACTCTTCAGCACCACCCTCAAGAACATCATGAGACAGAATGGGAAAGAATGGGAGTGAAGATAGACGGTCAGCGACTACACCACCTCCGCTTTGCTGATGACATCGTTCTAATAACATCAAACATTAGTGAAGCGGCACAAATTCTGTCTAACTTTGACCGAGAATGTGGAAAGATAAATCTACAGCTGAAACTCAACAAAACTATGTTCATGAAAAATGAACTAGTTCCAGAGGCCCCATTCACTCCCAACGGAACAAACATCTCTGAATGCAGTAGTTATATGTACCTAGGTCAAGAAATCAACATGATGAACGACCTGAAGCCCGAGCTGTGCAGGAGGAAGAGAGTGGCATGGAAGGCCTTCAAGAGCATCAAGAAATAGCTAAAAGGACAAAGAACCTCCGGCTATGGGCACATCTCTTCCACTCCATCGTTCTCCCTGCATTAACATATGCCTCAGAGACCTGGGCCTGCAAAAGCAGGATGAGAATGCTATTTGGGTCTCCCAAAGAGGAATTGAAAGAGTTATGCTTGGAATATCATGACTCACTCAAGTGAGAGAAGGAATCTAGAGTTCTCTCCTCCATCGATGTTTCAGAGCCAGGGACACTGTTTCGTTTGCCAAGGCATTGAAAATCAGATGGTTTGGACATGTAATGTGGCTTGGAGATGACCGCTGGACTAGAGCCATTACTGACTGGATCCCACGGAATGTCAAAAGATCACATGCCCCCCCCCACCTACAAGATGGTCAGACTTCTTCGTCAAGGCCTGAACGAACAGTTTGAGGGGTCTTCATATTCCTGAAGCAACCAGATCCATTGGGCTACACTTGCATGTGATAGGGTCAAATAGAAATGTTACTGATGCCCGCTTGAGCAAACTGATGAATAATGGGATGTCAATTCATCAAGTGATCAAGTGTGTAATAATCTATCTTACTATTTTTATTAATTTTTAATTGAAGGACTCTGAGATGCACAACTACCAAGTTGTTTATGATTGCGTTCAGTAACACAATGCCCCAGCACTGTCCCTTCAGCAGTGTGCAGTTACCTCCACCAATGGAAGCTCGCTTCTCACTATTTTCAGGTGTTCTTTTCTCCAAGCTTTTCTGCAAAGAGGTTGATCCTGTTGAGTTTCATCATGGAGAGAATGAGGTTGACGTTTACCCCATGTCTCTGCCAACAGTGAATGTTTTGATTCTTTATGATGGTGCCAGTGTCCTTGAATTAAAGTGGTATCTCATTGTTGTTTTGATGTGCATTTCTCTGATAAGTGATGGGAAGAAATTGTTTATCTCTGCATCAAAGTCTGATTCATGATTGTGTAAATTAAAAATTCCCGTTTTAGATAGAGTATTACTCTTTTACTACTTTCACAGGTGCTTTATATATGTGTTATTAATATTACATCAGATGAGTTGTCTTTTTGGTCTAGTCACTACTACATTTTCCATGATTGGGCCATTGTCTGGGAATGGCTGGTTCTCAGGCGATATCAGGGGGGAGGGGGGAATTCCCTTCTATCTCAAGGACCGGCTGCCAGAGGATGGATGAAATTCATGATCCAAGGTCACAAAAACCCCAAACTTCCAATTCCTAATTGGATGCAAAACATGTGCTTGGTTCAGCATTTTCAGTCCAGATGGATGCTGGACCCAGCCCATATAATCAATTCCAAATGGAAGGCAGGCAGAGGGAGGGGAGGGGGGAGAGAGAGAGACATAGAGAGAGAGACAGAGAGAGAGACAGACAGAGAGAGAGAGCCAGACAGAGAGAGGACAGAGAGAGACAGAGAGAGAGACAGATAGACAGAGAGATGCTTCTTCTTTTTATCCCTTTGCCCCAGGGCCAACCCACAAGTCGGTCAGTAAGGTCCAAAATCCCAACACATTAAATGAAAATTTTATCTGCACTCACCTGGCCCAAGCCTTACAAAGGTAATTAGCCAGAGCCAGATCTCGCCTTACAAGCTCCTGCACAAAGGCACTTGTAGAGATGGGGGGTATCTTTACTTGAGGTCAAGTGGAACTCAGGATTTAATTTACAGAGTATAGAGCTATGTTTCATACTGTTAATAGACACTGCCAGCTATATTTTTTCCAAACATCCACGAAGCACTGTTCTTTACTTCAGGGTATATCCTGGTGCTCTACTTTTTGAACTCCTGAGACGTTCTCTCTTGCCAGGAGGCAAGCAGTATTCCTCTTTGATCTAGCAGGGCTGTGTTATTTTAAGGCTGATCCAAACACAGTCAGGGAATTCCTGGTAAGATTGTCCAGTCCCACAAAGAGGACACATGGGATTTGAGAGGAAACACTTTGACCAGTTAACATAGAATCATGGTAAGAATATTCTGCCATTCAGAAGGTCTCAGATCCAAACTGTCTTCCTGCCCCCAATCTACCAGTGTGAATTATAGGAGGGAGCTTCAGGCAAAAGACAGCAGATCTTCACAGATGCCATTGTCTGGGATAGCAGTGACCTGGATTCCTTTCCGACATATCCTACAACAGGGCATAAAAAAACAGAGATAGGAGTCTAGATCTGAGCATTGAATATAGGCAAAAGATATACATGAGAACCTCTAAATGTATGAATGGCAATTCACAATGTGTAAGAGAAGGAAGAGAGAGACAGAGAGAGAGAGAGGAGAAAGAGAGAAAGAGAGAAAGAAAGAAAGAGGGAAGAAAGAGAAAAGAAAGAACCTGCCAAGAGGCAGGCTATGTGAGGGGGGTGAGAATTGGGGACATTAGTGGTGGGAAATGGGCACTGGTAGAGGGGAGGTGCTAGAACACTGTATGACCAAAACCCGAACATCAACATCTTTGTAATTGTATATCTAACGGTGGTACAATAAAATATTTTTTTAAAAAAGAAAATACTTGTGAAACAAAAAAAACAAACCAAAACAACAACAACAAAATAAAAACAGAGATATCAGCATTAATTGGGTGAAAAATTTGGCTCCAATCGATCTAAAGTAATTAGTTTACATGAGAAAAAGTGAAACAAGAAGGCAGAGGAGCATGTTGAACTTAGCTGATAGTAGGAGCTTGTTGGCAACTCAAAGAAATATGAGTGACTGCAGATGTTCTGGAGAGAAACATCTTTCTCTCGGCTGTGCTGAAAGACAAAGAGAGACACTGAGCCTTTCCCTCAAATGAACCCTGACCCTATGACCCCGTCCTGTGTCTCAGACCCTGACTCTCTGAGGAGGAAGTCAGGAGGGTCAGCGTCCCTGTCATCTCCTCACCTGGCACAGCTGCCTCTCCTCAGGTTTCTGACACACTCAGGATGTGGTTGTCATGCTGTGTCTCTCGCACAGTAATACAAGACCGAGTCCTCAGTTCTCAGATTGCTCAGCTCCATGTAGGCTGTGGCCTTGGACTTGTTGACAGTGAAGGTGACTCTGCCCTGGAACGTCTGTGTGTAGTTTGTATTACCATTACCTGGGTATATCCAGCCCATCCACTCAAGCCCCTGTCCTGGGGCCTATGCACCCACTGCATCCAGTAGTCAGTGAAGGTGTATCTGGAGGCCTTGCAGGAGATCTTCATTGATGTCCCAGGTTTCCTCATCTCAGCCCCTGACTGCACCAGCTGCACCTGTGAGTGCACACCTGCGGACAGCAGACAGGAGTGGATAGACTCCCTGGATGGCCCTGGATCCCTACTTAGTCCAGGGAGTGGGACCCATACCAGCTGCCATTGTGAGCATGAAGAGGATTTTCCACATCCAGTCCATGGTGGGGGCTGTGCTCTCACAGATACTCTAGATAAGTATCTTTAATTGTTAGATGTTCTCTGGTACAGATATCCCTGTTTTTATTTCAGTAGATGTCAATGTATTTGCATATTCATTAGGGAGAAAAATGCATAGATGTAGCCTTGATCCAAGTCTTGGAGAAGCAACCGGGTCCTTCAGAGTTTTATAGTCAAGGGTCAGAAGACTTCTTTGAAGGCATGAGACCCTGTACTGTCCTTGTTTGCTTTGCAGGCAGATTATCTCCCACTGAGAGACAGGGCTGACAGGACGTGCTCCTCACAGAGACCCTCTGAATGCACAGATCACTTGCCTAGCCTGGATATCAGAGCTTGAAGAGAGACATTTTGGACATAGTGTCAAAAGTTAGTTATGACTGATTCTTTTTAAACCATCAATTAATCCTGCTCCTTAATGTCATCATTTCCAGAAGTCCTGGAATGCATGTGTAAAAATAGTCACGTGCTTATAATGTTTTAATGTTTTGTAAATTCTGCACTAGGATAAATGATATGGAGTAACTCAGCAGCACATGCTCAAAACCTTTCCTGATGTCTTTCAGGTGTCTGTCTTTGAAATCAGGAAATCGCAGGAGTTGAGGAATAACCTCCCAACCCTCTGCTCTTCATTCTGGGCTGCAGCCTGGACTTGGGTCCAGGGCAGCCCCTGCTGAAAGTCGGGACCACAATCGCCTCCATTGTGGAGAAGGCCTACACCATGGCTTGGAAGAGTTCCACCCAGAAATTAATCTGTTGTAAAAACCAGGCATGCAGGATATTTGACTGGAAATCTTCAGGTTTTCATGGATTCAGGACAGTCTCCTTCTCTCCCCATCTCCACATTTCTCCCAAGCAGCCCAACGGTTGTGCCCCTCACCAAAGTCACACCCAGTTATAAATTTAACTCCAGCTTTATCACCCAGTTACAGCCTGTGGAATTCCAGGGAGTGTTGCCGCATCCTCAGCCATGTGTCTTCTCAGGAGGTAGTATACTGATATGCGGAGCGGCACCCGCATCCATCAGATGTAAGTATAAGGCAACCAATAACAAAACACACACCCAAAATCACAATCCTGTAACATGTTATCAGCAATTTCTTATACAAGGTCTTAATTGCTTAATGGCTCCATGGTGCAACTGAACGATCTTCACTGACTTTCTTCCAAAGAAAACATTTCTTGATCATTTGTAGCAAAGTTGATATTACAAGCAATATAAAATAGACCACTGAGGATCTTCTATAGGGTCTGATATAGACTTAAGTGGTGGTTGGAAAATTGAAAACAATTATGGTGGGAGGTTGCAATGGTGGTGGGATTTGGTTTGAATACTGAATATTTGTAAGAAAGTAATATGAACAACTTTGTTAAAATTTGAGTAGAAGCCCACTAAGTTGAATGAGTGAAAACAATAAAATAGATGGTTCAATTTGCATGTAACAGTTCAGTTAATACCATTACAAGATATATATTGTAATAAGCAATATGGTGTCAATTAATTATTGCCTGCTAAGGGAATAGACATGGTGCAGTCAGCGGGAAACTAGTGTCTTTGTTGTTGGTAACGCCACATTGTTTGTGGGACTGGTGTTGAAATACGGAATCCCTGAAACAACTGTACTGTGAACAACTTTGTATATCACAGTGTTTAAAGTTTAACTTTATTTTAAGTCACCTCAATGTTGGGCACAAAAACAGCCTGGAGAGCAGTTGAATCCTCAGATTGAATGTGATTGGTGTGGACCATTGCATGCTCAGAGTCGGGTCTCACTTTAGGTGTCTTCGCAGCACAGGGGCTTCGGTTCAGCCTCTGTGCAAACAGCTACAATCCTAGTGTGCTTCCTCCCTCCACAGCACAAAGGCAAAACAAACTCAATGCTGCGCTCAATCCCCACTGCCTGCTCAAGAGAGTCACCCGGTCTCAGAACTACCTCTACAGACTAAGACAAGCCTCGGGTACTTTAAGTATCTCCAGGAAGCAACAAAGTATTAACTTGTAGAGAAGATCCTAGTCATGTTCCCGCTAGCACCAAGTACAATCACCAGATGCACACAACACACAACCCCAGGGATCAGGTCTATGTTTGTCCCTTCATTCAGCTGTGGGGTCCATTCCTTACCGCCTTCAGTTCTGTTTTAGGACAATCACAGTTTCCTTCATTCCTTCATGGAGAAGGCTGAGTCTCCCTGTCAGTGTTTCTTCAGTTCAGTGACCACTGAGAGGATCGTTGCTCTCTGGACATCCACGGAGAGCATCTAGTTCTGATGTTCTTACCTGGATTCGACCACATCCATTGAAACAATAGAATTATTTTCTCATTACTCCTAGTGATCCGTGAGAGCCAAGGCTGTAAGTGCCAGCTGATCTGGGCATGGATTTGGTGATGGTGCTCACCATTCAGCTGTGACTCTAGTAAATCCAGGCAGTCACAAATCCCAGTGATGTTCTCTCAGTGACACTGGCAGGGCAGAGCTTGGCTAGCAGGAATAATAAGCTGAGTTCTGGTGCTGACCAAGGACTCACTGAGCCTTGTGAGTTCATCAGGGAACTTGCTTTATGGTGTGATAAAGCAGGAGAAATACTGTGTTAGGAATATAAACTCTCCATCCATTGGAATAAAGCTGAGAGTTCAGAAAAAATCCATAGATCTTTTATAGTTAATCTATAGCAAAGATTCTTTTCTATGAAGTGAAGAAAATCTCTTCAGTAATTGGTACTGGGAAAGCAACAAAACATACAAACAAAAAAAAAACTGAATCCATATCTCACACCAGATCACTCAATCACTTGACATCCTGTTGTTCATCGACTTGCATGAGCAGGAGCCAGTAACATTTCCATTTGACCCTATCACGTGCCAGTATAACCCAATGGCATCTTCTTGCTTCAGGAATAAAAAAGCCTCAGATCATTCATTCAGGGTCTTGACAAAGAACTCTCTCCATCTTGTAGGTGGGCAGCCACGTGATCTTTTGACATCCAGTGGGATCCAGTTGGTAATGGCTCTAGTCCAGCGCTCATCTCAAAACTGCATTACAGAGGGTCCCTGGGGTGTGCAGCTGGCCGGGCGGCGCATGGGGTCGTGGTAGAGCCCCAGGTCTCGGCAGAAGGTGGAACTACAACCCCCAGAAGTCCGAGCGGAACCGGGAAGTAAACCGTCATTTTGAACTCTCACACCTGCCTGTCTGCATCTCAGGTAGCGTCCCTGGGGGTGTGCGGCTGGCCGGGCAAGTGCCTGGGGTCGTGGTAGAGCCCCAGATCTCGGCAGAAGGTGGAACTACAACCCCCAGAAGTCCGAGCGGAACCGGAAGTAAACCGTCATTTTGAACTCTCACACCTGCCTGTCTGCATCTCAGGTAGCGTCCCTGGGGTGTGCGACTGGCGGGCGGGTGCCTGGGGTCGTGGTAGAGCCCCAGGTCTCGGCAGAAGGTGGAACTACAACCCCCAGAAGTCCGAGTGGAACCGAAAGTAAACCGTCATTTTGAACTCTCACACCTGCCTGTCTGCATCTCAGGTAGTGTCCCTGGGGTGTGCGGCTGGCGGGCGGGCACCTGGGGTCGTGGGAGAGCCCCAGGTCTCGGCAGAAGGTGGAACTACAACCCCAGAAGTCCGAGTGGAACCGGAAGTAAACCGTCATTTTGAACTCTCACACCGGCCTGTCTGCATCTCAGAAGTCTGAGCGGAACCGGAAGTAAACCGTCATTTTGAACTCTCACAACGGCCTGTCTGCATCTCAGGTAGTGTCCCTGGGGGTGTGCAGCTGGCCGGGCGGCACCTGGGGTCGTGGTAGAGCCCCAGGTCTCGGCAGAAGGTGAAACTACAACCCCCCAGAAGTCTGAGCGGAACCGGAAGTAAACCGTCATTTTGAACTCTCACACCGGCCTGTCTGCATCTCAGGTAGCGTCCCTGGGGTGTGCGGCTGGCGGCGGGCGCCTGGGGTCGTGGTAGAGCCCCAGGTCTCGGTAGAAGGAGGAACTACAACCCCCCAGAAGTCCGAGCAGAACCGGAAGTAAACCGTCATTTTGAACTCTCACACCTGCCTGTCTGCATCTCAGGTAGCGTCCCTGGGGTGTGCGGCTGGCCAGGCAGCCGCTTCGCCAGCTTATTAATACTAAAACTAGGAAATTCAACACCAAGGGAAGGTAATACCCTCAAGAAAAGAGAAACAGTACACTAGAGGAATCTATCCCTGAACACCGCAACACCATGGGAAAACAACGCAGATCCCCAGCTGGAAGAACAGATGAAGGAATCGACTGTGAAGACTCAAAAAAGAATACAGATGTGCATGATTTCTCTGACAATGAAATTAGAGAAGAAATTGGTAGGATGTTTAAGGAGCTCAACGAAAAAATTGAGCAGATGTCCAATAAAATACAGGAGTACATAAACGAAGCAATTGAAAGGGCAGTCAATAAACTACAGGAGGAAATGAGAGCAGAAATGAGAACCATGCAAATAGAAATATTATTGCTTAAAAACTCAGTAGATGAAATGAAAAACACAATTGGGGCTCTCAATAGTAGGATGACAGCAGCGGAAGAGAGAATCAGTGAGACTGAAGATGAGCTGCAGAAAGCACTAGAGAACTGCATAAGATGGAAAAGATCAGAAAATGGATCAGCAACGGAACAGAGAACAATGGGATGAAGCCAGGCGGAACAACATAAGAATCATTGGAGTCTCAGAGGGACAGGAAAGTAACCCCAAGGAAATTAAAACAGTTAAAAACATCCTGGCTGAAAAGTTCCCCGAGTTATAAATGAAGGCATCCAGATCCAAGAAGTCCGATGTGTACCAGCAAGAAGAGACCCCAATAGAAAGACCCCAAGACACATCCTAGTCAAAGTAATGGATGCCATAGACAGACAGAATTCTTCAGGCAGCAAGATCAAAGAAGGAAATTGTATACAAAGGAGCATCCATTCGACTTTCAACAGACTTCTCAGAAGACACTCTCCAAGCCCGAAGGCAGTGGTGGGATATAGTAAAAAAACTTAATGAAATGAACGCCTCAGCAAGAATTCTTTATCCGGCTAAACTCTCACTCAGATTTGAAGGACAGATATACAACTTCTTGGATAAACAACAGCTTAGGAACTTTGTAAAATCAAAACCAACCTTAAAATAAGGACTGAGTGATCTACTATAAGACGAGACATAACCCAAAAGAACAACCAACCTATACAGAAAGACGGCACAAAATCCCATGACAATAATCTCTCTCAATGTCAACGGTCTAAATGCACCAGTTAAGAGACACAGAGTGGCAAAATGGATCACAAAATTGAATCGATATTCTGCTGCCTTCAAGAAACACACCTGAACAATAGGAGCAAAGACAGGCTCAAAATAAAAGGCTGGAAAACAATCCTTCATTCAAACAACCCATCCAAAAAGGCTGGGGTAGCCATACTTGTATCTGACAACATAGACTTCCAGGCTGAAGAAGGTCAGAAGGGACAATGAAGGTCACTTCTTAATAGTCAAGGGATGCATATATCAGGAAGAAATCACGCTATTAAACATGTATGCACCCAACGAGGGGCCAGCAAAATACCTAAAACAACTACTAATAGACTTCAAAGAAGACATTGAAAGCAACACAATTGTAGTTGGAGACTTCAACACTGCTCTATCAACCCTGGATAGATCAACAAGATTGAAACTTTACCAAGGAAATACTGGCCCTAAAAGAAGAGATGGAAGAAAGAGGGCTGGTAGACATATACAGGACATTTCATCCCCAAAAGCTGAATACACTTTCTTCTCCAGTGCACATGGAACATACTCGAAAATAGATCAGATGCTGAGCCATAAATCATACCTCCATGAAATCAAGAAGATAGAAATTGTGCCAACTATTTTTTCAGACCATGATGCACTGAAAATAGAAGTTAATTGTACACAAAAACGGAGACCAATACCAAGTACCTGGAAACTAAACAGCTCACTGCTGAACAACCAGCAAGTCATAAAAAGAAATCAAAGAGGAAATCCAAAGATTCCTGGAAACAAATGAGACTGAAGACACGAATTACCAGAACTTGTGGGATACAGCAAAAGCAGTGTTAAGAGGCAAGTTCGTAGCTCTTCAGGCATTCATCAGAAAAGAAGAAAAGGCCATCATAAACAGTCTGACTTCACAACTCAAGATCTTAGAGAGTGATCAACAAATGGAGCCCAATCCAAGCAGAAAGAAAGAAATAATAAAAAATTAGAGCAGAAATCAATGAGATGGAATGTCAAAAAACAATCCAGAAGATCAACGAAACCAAAAGCTGGTTCTTTTTAAAAAATAAACAAGATTGACAAACCACTTGCAAGATTTATAAGAAAAAGGAAAAGAGAGAACCCAAATAAATAGAATCAGAAATGAAAAGGGGACATCACAACTGACAACACAGAAATTCAAAAGATCATCAGAGATCACTATGAGAGACTGTACGCCACGAAACAAGAGAACCTAGAAGAAATGGACAAATTCCTGAATTCCTATAGCTTCCCAAGTCTGCAACAAGAAGATTTGGAATACCTCAACAAACCTATCTCCATCGAGGAAATAGAATCGGTAATCAAAAGTCTCCCCAAACACAAAAGCCCAGGTCCAGATGGATTCACCAGTGAATTCTACAAAACCTTTAAAGAGTACCTACTTTCAATTCTTTTTTAAGCACTTCCGGCAATTTGAAGAAACAGAAATACTCCCAAATAGCTTTTACGAGGCACATATCACCCTGACACCCAAAGCAGACAAAGATGTCACAAAAAAGGAAAACTACAGACCAATCTCCCTGATGAATACAGATGCTAAGATCTTCAACAAAATACTAGCAAATAGAATCCAAAGAGTCATCAAAAAGATTGTACACCATGACCAAGTGGGATTCATCCCAGGAATGCAAGGATGGTTCAACATCCGCAAGTCAATCAACATAATACATCATATCAACAAAAAGAAAAATAAAAACCATATGATCATATCAATAGATGCAGAGAAGGCATTTGACAAGCTTCAACACCCGTTCATGATGAAAGCTCTCCGTAAAATGGGGATTGAAGGAACCTTCCTCAAGATAATCCAGACCATCTACTACAAGCCCACAGCGAGCATCATTCTCAATGGGGAAAAACTGAAAGCCTTCCCTTAAGATCAGGGACAAGACAAGGCTGCCCGCTCTCACCACTTCTATTCAAAATAGTACTGGAAGTACTTGCCATAGCAATCAGGGAAGAAAAAGACATTAAGGGCATCCAGATAGGAAGGGAAGAAGCCAAGTTATCACTATTTGCAGATGACATGATATTATACCTGGAAAACCCAAAACTCTCTACCAAGAGGCTCCTAGAAATAATACATTCTTATAGTAGAGTAGAAGAGTACAAAATCAATACCCAAAAGTCAATGGCCTTCCTATATGCAAACAGCAAAAGAGAAGAAAGGGAGATTAAAGAAACTATCCCATTCACAATTGCACCCAGAAAATCAAATACCTAGGAATCAGTTTGACAAAGAATCGAAAGGATCTCTACAAAGAAAACTACAAAACGTTACTTCAGGAAATAAAAGAAGACCGGAGGAAATGAAGACACATTCCCTGCTCATGGATTGGAAGGATTAACATTATCAAAATGGTAATACTCCCTAGAGTTTTATACAGATTCAATGCGGTCCCTATAAAGATACCCATGATGTTCTTCAAAGAAATTGAACAAACACTCCTGAAATTTGTATGGAATAATAAAAACCCCACGAATAACAAAATACTAGCAAACAGAATCCAAAGACTCATCAAGAAGATTATACATCATGACCAAGTAAGATTCATCCCGGGAATGCAAGGATTGTTCAACATTCGCAAGTGAATCAACATAATACATCATATCAATAAAAGAAAAAATAAAAACCATATGATCCTTTCAATAGGCGCAGAAAAAGCATTTGACAAGATCCAGCACCCGTTCAATTAAAAGCGCTCCAGAAAATGGGGAATTGAAGGGACTTTCCTCAAGATAGTTACAGCCATCTACCAAAAGCCCACAGCAAGCATCATTCTAAATGGGGAAAAGTTGAAAGCCTTCCCCCCTGAGATCAGGGAAAAGACAAGGTTGCCCCCTCTCACCTCCTTTATTCAATATAGTACTGGAAGTACTTGCCATAGCAATCAGAGAAGAAAAAGGACATCAAAGGGCATCCAGATAGGCAAGGAAGAAGTCAAGCTATCATTATTTGCAGATGACATGATATTATACCTAGAGAACCCTAAACTCTCTACCAAAAAACTCCTAGAAACAATAGACGCATATAGTAGAGTGGCAGGATACAAAATCAGCACCCAAAAAGTCAGTGGCTTTCCTATATACAAATAACGAAAGAGAAGAAAGGGATATTAAGGAAGCTATTGCATTCACAATTGTGTCACAGAAAATCAAATACCTAGGAATCAACTTACCCAAGTATGTAAAGGACCTGTACAAAGAAAACTACAAGACACTGCTCCAAGAGATAAAAGAGGACACAAGGAAATGGAAATACATTCCCTGTTCATGGATGGGGAGAATCAACATTGTCAAAATGGTAATACTCCCTAGAGCTCTGTACAGATTCAATGCAGTCCCTATGAGGATACCGATGACATTCTTCAAAGAAATTGACCAAACGCTCCTGAAATTTGTATGGAACAATAAACCCCCCAAGGATAGCTAAAGCAATCCTCGGGAAAAAAGAAGATGGGAGGCATCACCTTCCCCAACTTCAAACTGTACTACAAGGCAGTAGTAATTAAAACAGCATGGTATTGGAATAAAAACAGACCTGTGGACCTATGGAATAGAATTGAGTATCCTGACACCCAACCTCAAACACCTGATCATTTAATCTTTGATAAAGGTGCAATGAGTTTAAAATGGAGTAAGGAAAGCCTCTTAAACAAGTGGTGTTGGGAAAACTGGGCAGCGACATGTAAAAAAATGAATTTGGACCTGTGTCTAACACCATGCACAAAAATCAGATCAAAATGGATTAAAGATCTCAATATCAGACTTGAATCCATAAAGGACATTGAAGAAAATATAGTAAAAACCCTCCACGACATTGAAGTTAAAGGCATCTTCAAAGGTGAAACATCACTAACAAAGCAACTAGAAGAAAGGATAAACATATGGGACTACATGAAACTAAAAAGCTTCTGCACCTCAAAAGAAACAGTGACTAAGATACAAAAGCAGTCCACAGAATGGGAAAGAATATTCACCCAATACCCATCTGATAAGGGGTTAATATCCAGGATATATCAGGCACTGGTAGAACTTTACAAGAAGAAAACAAACAACCCCATCAAAAATGGGGAGAAGAAATGAACAGAAACTTCAGCAAGGAAGAAATTTGAATGGCCAAAAAACATATGAAAAAAATGCTCATCATCACTAATCATCAGAGAGATGCAAATCAAAACAACAATGAGATACCACTTTACACCACAGAGACTGGCACATATTCAAAAGAGCAAGAACAACAAGTGCTGGCGTGGATGTGGGGAAAAGGGGACACTCATCAATTGTTGAGTGGGAATGCCGGCTGGTACAGCCTTTCTGGAAAACAATATGGACTTTCCTCCAAAGACTAGAAATTGAACTCCCATTTGACCCAGCCATACCACTCCTGGGAATCTACTCTGGGAAACCAAAAATACGCAGCGGAAACACCATCCCTACTTTTATGTTCATAGCAGCATTATTCACAATAGCCAGAATCTGGAAGCAACCAGAGTGCCAAAAATCGATGACTGGATAAAGAAGCTTTTGGTACATCTACACAATGGAACACTATGCAGCTGTTAGAAAAAATGAAGTCATAAAAATTTGCCTATAAATGGATGGACATGGAGATTATGTTGAGCTGAAATTAGCCAGAAGGAGAGAGACAGATACAGAATGACTGCATTTATTTGCATGGCATAACTATATATGTACATATTATGATACCAATATCCAAGGTCAAGTGAAACATATATCAGCAGGTCTTGTCAAAGGTGGAAATTATCACAAACTTGTGGGAGTCAGAGTTTAGGTAAGACAGAAAATGGAACAGGGTTCTAATAATAGTCGAGGGTACTAATGCCAACCTAGAACTGAGCATTAAATAGAGGCAAAAGGATACACATGACAACCTTTTAATGTATGTTCTGTAATCCATAGTCTGGAAGGGAAGGAGAAGAGAAAGAGAGAGAAAGGGAAATAAATAAAGAAACTGCCACGGAGGTGGTCTGGGGAAGGGGGAGGGAACCGGGGATGTGGGTGGTGGGAGATGGGCACTGGTGGAGGGATGGGTGCTGGAACACTGTATGAACCAAAACCCAAACATGAACTTTTTAATTGTATATCTTTTTTTTTTGTATATCTCACGGTGGTATAATAAAATACTTAAAAAAATAAAATGCATTTAGAATTAAAAAAAACCCACGAATAGCTAAAAGCAATCCTTGGGAAAAAAGAAGATGGGAGGTATCACTTTCCCCAACCTCAAGCTCTACTACAGAGCAGTTGTAATTAAGACAGTGTGGTATTGGTATAGAGACAGACCCGTAGACCTATGGAATAGAACTGAGTATCCTGAAACGCAGTCACAAATATACAACCACTTAATCTTCGATAAAGGTGCAAAAAAATATTAAGTGGAGCAAAAGAAAGCCTCTTCAACAAATGGTGCTGGGAAAACTGGGCAGCTATGTGTAAAAAAAATGAACTTAGACCTCCTTCTAACGCCATGCACAAAAGTCAGATCAAAATGGATTCTAGATCTCGATATCAGACATGAATCTATAAGGTATATCGAAGAAAACATAGGAGAAACGGCTCTACGACATCGAAGCTGAAAAGTATCTTTAAAGACGACACACCACTGACCAAGCAAATGGAAGCAATGATAAACAAATGGGATTATATAAAATTGAAAAACTTCTGCACCTCAAAAGAAACGGTGACCAAGATACAAAGACAATCCAGAGTGGGAAAGGATATTCACCCAATACCCATCTGACAAGGGGTTAATATCCAGGATATATCAGGCACTGGTAGCACTCCACAAGAAGAAAACAGCCAACCCCATCAAAAAAATGGGGAGAAGAAATGAACGGAAGCTTCCAAAAAGAAGAAATTCGAATGACCAAAAGGCATATGAAAAAGTGCTCTTCATCTTTAATCATCAGGGAGATGCAAATCAAAACAACAATGAGGTACCATCTCACCCCACAGAGACTGGCACACATCCAAAACAGCAAGAACAACCGGTGCTGGCGTGGATGTGGGGAAAAAAAGGGACTCTCATCCACTGCTGGTGGGAGTGCCGACTGGTCCAGCCCTTTTGGAAAACAATATGGGCATTCCCCGAAAGCTAGATATTGAGCTCCCATTTGATCCAGCAATAGCACTCCTGGGAATATACCCGAGAGACCAAAAAACACATAGCAGAAACACTATCTGTACTTCTTTATTCATCTCTGCGCTATTTTCTATAGCTAGAATCTGGAAACAGCCTTAATGCCCAACAACAGAGGACTGGCTAAAGAAACTGTGGTTCATCTACACTATGGAATACTATGCGGCTGTCAGAAAAGATGAAATTATGAAATTTACCTGCAAATGGATGGACATGGAGTCTATCATGCTGAGTGAAATTAGTCAGAAGGAAAAGGACAGATATAGAATGACTGCATTCATTAATAGGATATAAATAGTTAGCAGTGTTTTACTAAATATGGGAAATGGTAATGGCAGATTAAAACTCACCACTGAATATACACAAAGAGACTTAAGTGATAAACTCTAAATATCTGCAGGGCTAGCCACAATGTGTAAAATAAGAGGGAGAGAGATGCAGAGACAGAGAGATAGAGAGAGAAAGAGAGGAAACTGGGGTACCTGCTATTAAGGAGGCCTGGGGGCGGGATGGGGAGAGGTACATTGGTGGTGGAAATGGGGCACTGGTGGAGGGATGGGTGCTGGTATACTGTATTACCAAGAACCAATTATGAACACCTTTGTAATTGTATGTTTCACGGTGATATAATAAAAAAATTAAAAAAAACTGCATTACATGTCCAGCCCATCTGATTTTCGACACCTTGGAAAATTAGATAGCGTCCCTGACTCTGGATGATCGATGGAGGTCGGAACTCCGGATTCCTTCTCTACTTGAGTGAGGCATGGTATTCCAAGCATAGCTCTATTGATTCCTCTTTGGGATACACAAATAGTGTTCTCATCTTTCTTTCTCAGGGCCCAGGTCTCTGAGGCATATGTTAATTCGGGAAGAACAGTGGAGTCATAGAGATGTGGTCAGAGCTAGAGGTTCTTTGTTGTTTTAGCTCTTTCTTCAATGCTCTTGAAGAATTCCATGCCAGACTCTTCCTCCTGCGCACTTCCGGTTTTAGGTCGTTCATCATGTTGAGTTTTCGACCTAGGTACACATAACTGCTGCATTCAGAGATGTTTGTTCCATTGAGAGTGAATGGGGCCTCTGGAACTAGTTCATTTTTAATGTACATTGTTTTGTTGAGATTCAGCTATAGACCTATCTTTCCACATTCTCGGCCGAAGTCAGCCAGCATTTATGCCACTTGGCTAATGTTTGGTGTTATTACAACAATGTCATCAGCGAAGTGGAGGTGGTGTATTTGTTGACCGTCTCTCTTCATTCCTATTCCTTCTCATTCTAATTGTCACATGTCTCAGCGTTCTCGAGAGTGGCACTGAAGAGCTTTTGGTGAAATGGTATCACCCTACCAAACCCCTCTTTTGATATCAATGATCACTTCCTTGTAGAATGGTGAGATCCTGGTGGTGACTCTGTAATGGAGGTCACGAAGGATCTTTTTATATTGGGTTTGAACGCCTTGTTTGGCTAGAGCTTGGATGACCACCTATGTCTCACGAGAATCAAAGAATTTCTTTAAATCAATGAATGTGAGACAGAGAGGCATCTTGTACTCCCTACAAACCTCAATGAGTTTGGTTACAGTGTGGATATGGCTATTGTGCTGAATCCTTTTCAGATGCCAGCTTGCTGTCATGGCTGTCCTTCAACTAATGTTCTGCCAGTCCTGTTCAGGAACACTCGGAGTGAACAGCTTGTAGATGATGGACAACAGGCAGATGGGGCGATAGTTGCCAGTGTCATGAATGTCTCCCTTTTGAACAGTAGAACTGTCCTGCTGGTTTTCCAATGGGAGGGCACCTTGTATTCAGACAGGTAGTAAGTGAAGAGTTGAGCCAATGTATTAATGAGAAGCTACGCAGATTCTTCAGGTGTCAGGTTTGACATTGTCTGGGTTGGGTGCTGTTCATTTCTTTACCAACGAAATGGTATGTAGGATTTCAGAAGGGAGAACATTGGGAACGACATATCCAACCTGCGGAATTTGGTGTGTGGACAGGTGCACGTGGCTATCAAAGCGATCTGAATAAAGATAATGTATATTCTTCTCCATTGCTTTTCTGGGGATGTGATCAATCCATGAGGACTTCAGAGGGCAGTCATCTTGGTCTTATAGTTGGTGATGGACAGGCAGATATTTCAAATGCTTTTTCCAGCTTCTGCTACATCTTCCAGTATTTCTGCTCTTCTCTCTTTGAGGTCTTCCTTATTACTTCTCTGCACTGCTTTGTGAACTTCAATGTTAGCATTTGGTTGCCTGAAGTTTGTGCCTTGTCACATTGGCAAATGAGCTCAAGAGTTTTTGAAACAGGCATCCTTTTGTGGCTTTATCTCTCTGCATTTTTCACACAATCATTGAGGTGCTGAACCAGTCAGTTATATTGTTCATCAATGTCGTCAATGATGGCATCTTCTCATGTTGTGGCAATGGTGCTAAAGAGTTCCCAGTTGGTGGTCATTTTGGGAGGTCTCTTTTTAAACTTTGCAGCCTTTCCTCCCCATTGCTTGAAGTAGAATTTTGCACAACAAAGATGGTGGCCCGATCCTGTTTGGAATTTTGGGACAACAGCAACATCTGTCAGGCAAAACCATCTATTGAATAAGATGTGGTCAAATTTCATTGTGGAACTGTCCACCAGGACATTCCCATGTCCAATGTTTCGATTCAGCGTTGTGGAGCTGTTAGTTCCAATGAATGGTCTTTGTGGACATGATGAACTCAGATAGTTCATTCCTGTTCGTTCCATTCTAGGCCATGTGTCCCGATTTGGAGTTCTTCGAATGATCTTCCCGGTCCTATCTTGGCATTAAAATCACGGATGATGATCTTGTAGAAGGTGTGATCTTTATAAAACTCCTGCAGTTCCACGTAGATTTCTCCTGCAGTTCCGCATACAAGCAATTTCTTCTTGCTTGTATGCGGATGTTGGTGGTGCATAGACAATGAAGATAGAACATGCTGGCAGTGAGTGGGCCACATCTCTTGAAGTTTAATCTTCCCATCCAGTTTGTTGGGCATTCAAATGAATCAATGCTCATGGCCATGTTTATGTTGACAAGGACACCATTGATGCCTATTTGTAGCATGTTCCTAGGAGCAGTTCTTCTCAGGTGTCAAAACTGGTTGATAAGATTGACGCCTTCTCATCTCGGTCAGACCAATGATGTCATACTTGATCTTTAGCGCTTACACCATCAGGTCCCTCTATTTATGCTTCTAAAGCCAGTGTATGTGCATTGAAAGTACAGACAGTCATTTTAGTCCTTCTGTGTTTTGGCAGCCTAGTTTGGCCTGAGATTTTATCAATCATTCCTTGTTCATCCTTCTTAGTGCTGCCATATTAAGGGCTCTTTCAGGGTTAGGGAATACCCTGAAAGTATTTCCTTTATACTCAGCAATAGTTTTATTCCTCACATTAAATAAAACTTCCTATTTTGCCATTATTAATTTACTAGAAACAATGAAAGACACGAGGTGGACATGAGTGAAAGCTTCCATCATTCATATTCTGTTATCTGATTGTTAGACGCTCTTGAATGACAAACTTACTTTTAACATTTTGTTGTTGACAGAAATTTATGCAGGTTCAGTGGGATGGGAGCATAGTTTGGACATGGAATTCCCAAGTTCATTTCCAACATTTCTTGATCTCCTGGTCAGGTAGGAGGGACCCAGAGAACAGACTGGAAGTAGACACTGAGCACTGTCAGGTGAAACACATACAAAGTAAAAGGACCATATCTGGATAATATTAACATGATTTGGCTGATTATTGGCCAAACCAATATTAGATATGACTATGCAGTTTTCTTCAACATGGAAGAAAATCCAACTTAAATATTTCATTTATTGGCATTATTAAAAAGTAATTTGAAGAGGTTTATTGTTCATTATGACACATGTACATCTCAGGTGGTGTGATCATGGCATTATCCTCTTCCCTTACAAAACAATAAGTGGTGACAAGGAAAATGTCTCCACCCTCTCAAGATAATATATCCTCGTTCACATACAGGATGTTGTTATGGAGACTTTTGTACTTTAGTTGTAGTGTGATATTCCTGGTTTTAAGTATCTGGAGTCCTCATCTCTCCTTTCTGAGCTGACTGAGAGGGTTTCCCTACATGGTTATGTAGGTTTCAACACGGTCATCCACTCCTTCAGACCATAATTCTGTCACTGGAGGAAATTGTCTCCCAGGGCAGTGCCTCAACTTTCAGGATTCTGCTTGAACTGTGGAACTCTTAAACAGTGGTTGTGATCCGAGAACACTGTCATTCCCAGGTGTCACTTGGAGTTGTCACCACACACAGAGGACATTGCAAAGACAGAGGACAGTCTGACTAGTCCAGATTTCCAGGTTCAGTAACAGTTAAGTAACAGAGGGAACCCATACCAGAGTCTGTTCTTATACAGAGCCTAGAAGTGTTAACTGGAGAAATCCCAGTGGTCTGATCTCTGGACTTCCCAGTATCTCTCTGCACCATCTGCTCTACCAAATTGGCTATCTAGGGTGGCCTTCTCTGGGACCTCTGCTGTGTGCCCTGCATTAACCTGGGTTGCAAATTTTGCCCATTTATTCTTATCGAGCCAAAAAGAATGGTCTTAGTATCACTATGAGGCAGACATGGGCAAGATTCCCTAGGGGAGTGTACAGAGGATCTTCAAAATGCAGATCTGAGCATTCTTCATGTCTTGGTGTAACAGTTTTATAACTTTTGTAAACTGACCATTTTATGTGTTCTATAACATTTTCACAAGAGTGGATATGAATGCTGATGTCAGATTTAAAAAAGTTCATAGTTTACCTTCGAATACCCCATAGACCCAGTAATTACTTGTCTGCATGCTGTTGAATGGCCCATCACATGGTCTCTGTCATGTCTGCTTGGAGCTTCTCATTGGACACTAATAAGGGGCATCAATATCTCAGATGTCTCAGACTGTGTCTCTGCTGGACGATGAACTTCCCTGGGCATAACACCTACAGGTCAGGGTTTCATGGAGCGGAGAGAGAGGTATGCAGGGTTACATCTGCTGCCTCTGATTCTGAAGAAAGTCTCTGTGAGGATCGAAACAGGGCGAATGACCCTGTCCAATTCCATAACACCATGTAACAGGGGAAGTGACCATGGCCACGTTCATCAAGTGTGGTCTGCTCCACTCTCCATGTCCAACGGCAGCATCCATATGGAGTATGGGGATAATAATGTGTCCATAGGGCCGTGGCTCCACAGGACGTCTCATCCACTCCAGGAGGACGTCTCGTCATACCTGGAGTTCACCTCACAGAAAACTATTAACTACTGATACACAGAATTTCAACAAATTGGTTCCCAGATACAACTCCAAATATGCTGGAATTTTACACGGCAGTTACAGAAATGTCATACCTCGATTTTACTTTTTATGAGTACCAAGCTGCATTTTATTTAAATGAACTTGCAGTTAGAAACGCAGAATATAACATGAAACAAAGCATTCATTTACTAATGAACATATCAAATTTAAATAAACCTGTATTTGTGTATTGTGTTAAATAATGCAAGCAATCATAATTAGGAACAGGTAAACATGCTCTTCTATAAGCTTCATGGAAAAGACAATATCTGCCATGTTTATTTCTTGTTACAAATTATTATTTTAATTAATATTTTATTATACCACCATGAGATATACAATTACAAAGATGTTCAAGTTTGGGGGTTTCGGTTACACAGTGTTCCAGCACCCATCCCTCCACCACTGCCCATTATCCAGCACCAATGTCCCTAATTCCCTCCTCCTCCTATAGCCTGCCTCTATAGCAGGTTCTTTATCTCTTTTCTCTCTTTCTCCCTCTCTACTCTCTCTCTTCCTTCTCTTACATATTGTGGATTGTAATACATACACTTAGAGGCCATCATGTGCATTTTTTGCCTGTATTTAATGCTCAGTTATAGGTTGGTATTAGCCCTTTGGACATTATTAGCACATGTTCCCTTCTCTGTCTACCTAACCTCTGACTCCCACATGTTTGTGGTAATTTCCACCTTTGATAAGACCTCCTGATCCACATTTCACCTGATATTGAATTTTGGAATCATAATATGTATATATACATATACATATATATATGCCATGCAAATAAATGTAGTCATTCTATATCTATCTTTTTCCTTCTGACTATTCACTAAAAATGATCCTCTCCATGTCCATCCATTTATAGGCACATTTCATGACTTCATTTTTCCTAACAGCTGCATAGTATTCTATTGTGCAGGTATACCAAAGTTTTTTATTCAGTCATCAGTTCTCGGGCACTCTGGTTGTTTTCAGATTCTGGTTATTGTGAATAATGCTGCTATGAAAATAAAAGTGCAGATGGTGTTTCCATTGTGTGTTTTTGGCTTCCCAGGGTATATCCCCAGAAGTGGTATGTCTGGGTCAAATGGGAGCTCAATTCCAGTCTTTGGAGGAATGTCCATTTTGTTTTCCATAAAGGCTGTACCAGTCGACATTCCCACCAACAATAGATAAGAGTCCCCTTTTCCCCACATCCACGACAGCACTTGTTGTTCTTACCCCTTTGGATATGTGCCAGTCTCTGTGGTGTGAGATGATATCTCATTGTTGTTTTGATTTGCATCTTTCTGACGATTAGTGATGATAAGCATTTTTTCATATGCCTTTTGGCTACTCGAATTTCTTCCTTGTCAAAATTTCTGTTCATCTCTTCTCCCCATTTTTTGATGGGGTTGGCTGTTTTCTTCTTGTAAAGTTCTACCAGTGCCTGATATATCCTGGGTATTAACCCCTTATCAGCTGGGTATTGGGTGAATAATCTTTTCCATTCTGTGGGCTGCCTTTGTATCTTGGTCCCGATTTTATTTCTTGGTAATATAATCTCTGCCTATGCTGACCCACAGAGAGACTCACAGACATGGGGCAGAGCTGCTACTTGCTCTCCCTGTACCCGGCCGCTCACAAGGTGCCCAGGAGGGATGGTGGGTTCTAGCCCTGGCCCGTCACCCCAGCAGAGCCTTGCAACAAGCCAAACGACCCCCACTCCATGAGGGCCTCCATTTTCCACATCCAGACTTCTCTCTCGTCAGAACTACACCCAGCAGACCAGCCTATCACAGCCCGGCTCGCACGGCCGCAAGCGGCCGCACGGTTCATCAATAAATGCTGGACTTAGAGATGACTACAAGAGTATGCTACCTGCACGGCAGAGCCTGGCACGCTACCCGTGTTGTATTTGATATGCCCAATACCAGTAACAATTATAGACCTCATTCCGGAATGGATTGAGGCTCTTTATGTTTCTGGAGCAAGCAGATGCCCTTGGGCTCTACTAGCATGAGATAGGACATATGGAGATGTTACTGGGGCCCGCTCAAGTAAATCGATTATGAACGGGAAGACAGTTGAAATCTTAGTGTTTGAATTTTATTGGAGGATAGTAAACTCCATAGCTGTTTTTGTCTGGAAAATTTATTTTTTTCATCAAAATTGAATTTAATTTCATGAGGTAAACCTTCACCAAATAGTTTTCATATTTTACTTAATGTGAATATGTTATATGACTCTCTCTTTTCTCATCAAACCTGACAATGTTCATGGGTTATTCCTGGCTCTACACTCAGGAATTACTCCTGGAGGTGCTCGGGGAACCAAATGGGATGCCAGGGATCACACTTGAGTCAGCCATGTGCTAGGCATATGCCCTACCCGCTGCACTATCACTCACGCCCCAATATATGATTCTCTTTTAGTCTGTGGAATTTCTGCTGAGAAATTTGGTGAAAGCTTCACTGCTCTTACTTTGTCTTTTTTGTCCCTTTTGGTCTAGAAAACTTCCATTTTACCTTGGACATTTTTCTATTTTAACAGTGGTAACAATGTGTATGCAATTTTGTACTTAAAAAAGAAAGTATTCTCTTAGTTCTTTGTAAGTAAATTGTCATTGATTCTCTGGGTGTGAGTTGAGAGGATGTGTTAGCTTGCTGTGCAGGAATTATACCAAATCCTTAGGGTAGAAGGCAGAAACTTTGGAAATTGACCCAGGATGGAACAGTGTATGTTGCTTAATATCTTGATATACCTGAATATTTGTATCAATTGCATCACTTGTCGTCCTGTTGTTCATCGTTTTACTTGAGCAGGCAACAGTAACATCTCCATACGCCCTTTCACATGCTAGTGTAGCTCAAGAGCATCTGCTTGCTCCAGGAACACGAAGAGCCTCAAGCCATTTCTTCATGTCATGGGAATGAGCTCTATAATTGTTACTGGTTTTGCCATATCAAGTACGATATGGGTAGCTTGCCAGGCTCCGCACTTTGGGTGGTATACGCTCAGTAGAAGGCTCTCATCTTGTGCATTTACTGATGAACCGCAATGGGAAGAAATAGGCTTTTCTCTTGGGTAGAGCTCTAACAAGCTGTGGAGTCTGAATGTTGAGAATAACTGCCCTCATGGTGTGTGGATTCCTCTGGCTACTTGAAAGGCCCTATTGGGATGGCATGCCAGGGCTAGAACACGCCTTCCTTCCTAGGTGCCTTATGATTAACTAAGCATAAGGAGAGCTAGTAGCATCTCTGCCCCTTGTATCTGAGTCCCTAGATCAGGCATACCTGGGCTTGAAATAGGCTTTGCTGTAGGGTGGGACTCTGACAAGAGGGGCTTGAGATTGGCTTTTCTCTTGGCGGGATGACTGACAAGCTGTGGAGTCTGGATGTTGAAAACGACTACCCTCATGGTATGGGGGGTTCCTCTGGCTTCTTGCTAGGCTCACTGGGATGGCGGACCAGGGTGAGAACCCACCTTCCCTCCTGGGCACCTCATGGTCAGCTGAGCACAGGGAGAGCCGATAGCACCTCTGCCCCTTATATCTGAGACCAACTTTTGTATATTGCATAGTAAATGTCAACATAGGGTAGAATCAAGGCAATAGAAGCAGGGAAAAATCTGTGAGGGCACACAAGTTTAAGCCTTCTAAGGAGTTACTTGTGCCTGTTCCAAAGACAACAAAATCCACCACTTTGTCTCCTAGCTGTTTCTGCAGTGTACGCTTTCACTGTGAGTTCAAATTAATAGGCATCTCTCTGTTGTGTTCTGGTCCTGATGTGAAAGTTCTCATTCAACTCTTGACAGTGACCACACAGAGATACTAGATACTGTTATCTAGAACACATACTGGGAAACTTAATGAGGGTTTGATCTCTAGGAATCTGTCATAGATAATCAATAAATGCAGTTAACTGCAATTCTCACCGCTAATTTTGATTCCTAAGAGAAGGATTTCTGCAGCCAGGTTGTCCTGTTCTCTCCTTACCCAGCTCAGCTGCTGTCTCCTCCAGGGTTTCTGTCCCTCTCAGGATCTGGTGTGTCACAGTGTGTTCCTTGCACAGTAATACATGGCTGTGTCTTCAACCTTCAGGTCACTGATTGTAGGTAGACTGTGCTGACAGAGGTATCCATGGAGAATACAAAGCGATTTGAGAAGCCGGGGCATAAGTTGGGTTACCGTTGTTTGTGTTGATATACCCCATCCACTGCAGGCCTTTTCCTGGTGCCTGCTGCACCCAGGTCATAGCATAGCTGCTGAAGGTGTATCCGGATGCCTTGCAGGAGATCTTCACTGATGTCCCAAGATTCCTTACCTCAGGCCCTGACTGGTCCAGCTGAACCTGGGCATGCACCCCTGTGCGAAGAAGACATGAGTGAATAGAGTCCTCTTGCCTGCGTCTGGTCCCCTGTACAATTCCAAAACTGGGGAATCTTACTGGAAACCACTGTCACCAGAAAGAGGACTGTCCATGTCCAGTTCATGGTGAGGCATGTGCTGGAAGGGGCTTCTTTAGCAGGTGTGGTTATGTGTAATGTTTTGAGGGTTCATATTTATGTGTCTTTATTGCCACAAACCTCATGTAATTTGCATAATATTAGGATAAATTCTTCATTGGTGAAGCCCTGGCCCAATGTGAGAAGGATTGACTGAATGGCACAGGGTCTGTGCACAAATCGATGAGGTGTATCCAAACCTTATTCTTGTCTGAAGAGAAAAAACATTTTCCCTGAACTCTGGGATTCTGAGCACCTCCCAAGGAAGGACAAGTTCCAGTAGGATCCATTTTCCTTATGGATCTCCAACTCTGAATTTTGCAAGGGCCCCCCAAACCTGCTTTTCGTAATTTGATATCTGCATGTTCTAATTGAGGGACCATTATATTTCAAATTTTGACAAATCTTGGTAATGCCTCAAAACTTGTATGCTGCTATTTGCTACAAATATACCTAAAAGTGCTAGAAACTATATCCTAAGTGTTGTCTTTTCCTCCTTGTGTTTAGGAAACTCTCCCAATTGAATTGGATATTAAAATAGCTCAGCAGTGCTTGCACAAAATCTTTTATCCATACTAATTTTAGACAGTACTTTTGGTAAACATTAAAAACCTTGGCCCTGGGGAACCCCTCTCCACTTTCTGCACCAGCTCTTGAACTCTTTCCTTTGATTCATAGCTTCATATCGCCTCCTCCTGCCCAGCTCTTTCTCTGCAGGGAGTAGCCTATATTTTTTGGACTCACAGGGTATTGTCTCAGAGTTTCTAACACAGGATGAAACTTGTGACCTTACCTCTGAGCACTCTTTCAAGAACCATGTTATTTGTCCTTGCTAACCCAGTGTGCTCTATAAGGAGATGAGAAAGAATTGGCGATCCTCAAAATATCTCTTCCCTGGAACTGTATGCACTGACAGACACACTCAGGTGAGATACTTTGAGCGCTCTGGGAAACCGCCTTTGTCTTTGAGGCTCTGTGTTCAAGATAACACCTGGGAATCTGGATCATAAACACTCTCTTGTCTCAAAGACTAGTATGCTATTCAGTACTATACAGAAACATGAATGTCTCAGTAATAGACCCACCACATGCTCTCTTTCATTTATACAAAATGCTCATTTCTCTTATGCTGCACATGGTCTGACTGTGTGCACTAGCTTAGGGAGCAAACCCCAGGGTGCCTCCAGACCTCCACTCAGACTTAGCAACACCATGGGTTACGGCATGTGCCTGACCCCAGCAGCTGAATCCCACATGCCTACAGAGCATTGTCTGAGTGTGGACTGACAACAGAACAGACCAGCACCTGCCACCAGCTAACACAGTACCAGAACAAATGTAGGTAAAGAAACTGAAGAACGCGGGGCTATTTTCAGAAGCAGTTTTGTTGAAGCTGAAAATCAAAAAACACAAGAAAAACAGCTCCAGCAATACAAAGAAGAACGAGGAAAAAAATAAGAGAATATAGGGAATATCGCTGACAGTTGATTCTGTGGAAACTGAAGTGGTCATCGATGCCCTAGCCAAACAAGGCATTCAAACCCAATACATCAAGATCCTTTGTGAGCTGTATTATGGATTCACCACCAGGATCTCACCATTCTACAAAGAAGTGATCATCGATGTCAAAAGAGAGGTTCGGCAGGGTGATACCATTTCACCAAAACTCTTCAGCGCCACCCTCAAGAACATCATTGGACAATTAGAATGGGAAGGAAAGGGAGTGAAGATAGATGGTCGGCAACTACACCACCTCCGCTTTGCTGATGACAATGTTCTAATAACACCAAACATTAGCCAAGAGGCACAAATGCTGGCTGACTTTGACCGAGAATGTGGAAAGATAGGTATACAGTTGAATCTCAACAAAACTATGTTCATGAAAAATGAACTAGTTCCAGAGGTCGTATTCACTCTCAATGGAACGAACATCTCTGAATGTAGCAGTTATGTGTACCTAGGTCGAGAAGTCAACATGATGAATGACCTAAAACCTGAGGTGTGCAGGAGGAAGAGAGCAGCATGGAATGCCTTCAAAAGCATCAAAAAAATAGCTAAAAGGACAAAGAACCTCCAGCTCCAGGCACATCTCTTCAACTCCACCGTTCTCCCTGCATTAACATACACCTCAGAGACCTGGGCCCTACAAAAGCAGGATGAAAATGCTATTCGGGTCTCCCAAAGTGGAACTGAAAGAACTATGCTTTAAATCTCATGCCTCATTCAAGTGAGAGAAGGACTCTGGAGTTCCGATCTCCATCGCCCTTCCAGAGTCAGGGACGTTGTATCGTTTGCCAAGGCATCGAAAATCAGATGGGCTGGACATATAATGCAATTTGGAGATGACCGCTGGACTAGAGCCGTTACTGACTGGATCCCACGGGATGTCAAAAGATCACATGGCGA